>VRMD01003734.1:0-10381 GCA_009872375.1 Sminthurides bifidus | reverse complement strand
CCTCATGCTTCCAGTTCCAGTACTGGCGATCACGGAATCTCTAGTGGCACAGACATGACTGACCGAAATGCCACCATTCATCACTCCATGGCAATGTTCTAATGAATTATATCGCCTTTCGCCGTATCAAAAATATTGCTGTTCTACATGCCCTTCTTAATTTATGATACTCTGTACTAAATGTTTTCAACGTCACTATATTGTGCTGAAGCTTTTGTCTCACAGTAATATAGTAGGTCGCAATGTCACCAAGAAACACAAGCTGGAATCCTAGTCAATGAATGACATTCAAATAGTGGATCTGCACATTATAAAGTACATCAGCACTGTTTTGAAGGTTTGGAAAAGTTAAACGCTGTAACTTTTATTAGATCTATCGCGTATAGGTTGTATTTCTTCAATTGGGAATAACTAAGACGCAGGTATTCCATTGCCTTCTGCGATTTCCTACTCAAATTTTGTAAAAAGAAGCGTCTATTATCTTTTCGTCCTGATTAAACTCATCGCAAAGTTTGGATACCTAGTATATTAGATTCAAAGTAGCACTAAAGCATTCGTTTAGTATCAATGATCGTGATTTTTAAGAGAGTTTACTTAATATCACTTCGTGAAGTTGGCAACTCAGCTGCTAAAAAATTTGGTAGCAAGCAGACGCACTTGCTTATGTACCCTTGTTTCAAATTTAAGTCAGCGCGAAAACAAGAATAATTTTGTTTTTTTTCTGTATTTGTACTAATTGTCAATTTTACTTTTGATTATTAATGTGCATCAAACCAACAACTGCATTTAAGAAATTAATCTTGAGACAGTGACGGAGCATGCGAAGATCAGGATCATAGAATATCATCCTGAACTAACGGTAGGTCCATTATTGCGCATAATGCAATAGAAGTGATGTCCGCCCCGGTAATTGCTATTTGACAATGCTCTACTTTTAAATTACTTCAAAATGCTTTTACGTTTTACCAGGTGCTCTTCTCGTGTTTATTACAATGGACCAGGGAGACGAGGGTTATATATCACCATTAGGTGTAGCCGCAGACATTCGTTCTGATGCTGAAGGATTTGGAGGTACCGTAGGAATCAGCGATAGAAGGTCCCCTAGAGCTAGAACTTCGCTACTTTCTTGGGATTCCCTGCAAAAATGGAAAACAGGAGAAAGTCTCAATCGTTCGTCAGCTTTTTGCCTAACTGAAGCCGTAGGCATTAATTCAGCTAACATATTAGACAATTTGTGGAAGATTACACCCGAAATGCGCAGCATAGCCTTGGGTAATCAAGTGAACGCCTCTTCGTTTGGTGACAGCGAGATTGCAAGATTAGTGCATGCCAATACAGTGCCAAAATATCTAAGTATGGAACATTTTCTAAGAGATTGCTTCGACATGTTGACTGGCAAACGATCCAAGACCTTTTCTTACGACGCTTTTAAAAAGTTTACCAAGAATCCTGCTTCAAATCTTCACGGAATATCACCCACCACGTTGGCTAGGTTCTGTACTTCTTTACGCGATACGGCTAACATAGTACTTCAGTTGCGGGACGTTGAAAACATGTTTCATTTCCACTTGTCAAACAGCGAAGCTCACTTTAACGTTGGGGTAAAGTTTATTAATTTTATAAAGGACTATCTAGTGATCTACGAGACTATAATAATGGTAAAGCGGAATTCGATCAAGTCTCTCTTGGCTCTTAAGCAATTCATTCGGGTAAGTTACTGCAACATCAGGTTAACACTTCCTTCAAGTTTAAACACTGTTTCTTAAATACAATTAGAACCAGTGACAGCGACCTAACACGTGAATACATAACACGCCTATATCCACATCGACGAATTATAAATGACTAAAAATATTCAACCTTTTTCCCTATTGCAGCCCTTCCAGAAACAGATTGAGGTTTTATGGACCATTGCGGAAAGTCAAAAGTTTTTGAGCCCCTCTCTGCTTCTGAGGAACTTAAACGATGCCATGCTGAAATGCGAGCATCCTTGTGTTTCAGATTTACTTAAAAACTTGTTATGCGTTTGCTCCTCAGCTTATTTAAGGTACCTGTGTTTGTGTTCCAGCATTAAAATTCGATTTGCACCAGCAGTTTCACTTGGAAGTCTGTTATTGCATTGATTTGTTTGATCCAACTAGATACGTCGGTGACTGGGTCTTCAGGGGTCAACTCACTTCCACTTTAGAGTTCTTCATCAGTAAAACAAATGCCAAACCCTCGAAAGATCGTAAATTGTGGACTCACCAGTATGCCCTTAACGACGATGTTCCACACTTTCTTATAGATTTGAAAGCTGCGATTTTTGCAGCCGGAAAAACCTTTAATCTACTAAAGAATTTTGATCCGGATTCAGAGGTAATGTTATTTAAACATACCAGCGTCGTGGACTTCGTAGTGAAAATGGAATGTGGTAAATCTCTGCTTTAAATACCATTTTACAGAGCATTCTTACAAGCTTTTAATCTCTTTTGTCCAGATACCATGTGCATTCGATGAAGACAATGACTTTCAAATCGAAGTTTTGTCTAGCTATGATGATATACTGGACCTTACTCGGAAGTACGAGAAGAAGCTTGAGGACTTTTTTGCTACGAATGCGTACTTAAGAGAAGAAGTCAAGCTAGCAGTAACTCAATTGCTTGAATCAAAATTAGTCTGCAGCAATGAAGAAATAGAAGCAGCAGAAACACGGTTTGCTGAGCGCCGTAATCAACACCGACGAGAATTGGAAGAGGCTAAGCGAAAGGTTTACGACAAGAAGCAAGTTTACTTGTTGGAATTACTGTCTCAAATACAAGAAGTGAGGGAGCAGAGGGTTCGAGCCGCCATTGATGAAGCATTTGAACATAGAAAACGAATCGAATACCAGGAAGAAGCCGACCGCAAAGCTAGACAAAGAGGCATGAAGTTACTTGAGGAATATTATGGCGAACTATTTCATAATGTGATAGCCGAAGTGAACCAGGTAGTCGAAAATGGAGCCTTTGAAGAGACCTTTCCTCAAATAACAGCTCCTGATGATTCATACACCGCTGAAGATATGGGTTTCGGTTCTGGAGACGGATCTCATAACTTTTACGCCTGTGATGAAACTGTGCCACGTGAGAAAGAGGACGGAGATGCTGTAAGGGATTTAGCAGGAATCGAAGTTGCCGATACCGATGGAAAAACTTTAGAATTTCGCAATCAGAAGACTTCAGATGTTTTGTTTGTACAAGAACGAGAGCCCGAGAAGCTTTTTAAGGTGGATTTAACAATGTTTGACAAGCCGCTCATACCCAAACAAATTGAGCGAGATGAGCAGAAATCGGAGCTAGAGAGTCTAGCCATTAATGAGCAAGATGAATTTCTTACGAACAGGCTTTTTACATTATCTGTGGAGATACCTGTCCTTTGTCAGTAAGTCAATTTCCTGTAGAAATTGAACGACGATTTCCTCACAGAGAAACAGTATGCACTAGCTAAAACATCTTTATTTCAGACAAAGATTGCTTAACGCCTACGCTGTTCATCATTTGGTGGTGAAAAATAACCTGTTCGGACACTTGAAGGTCCTACAAGATTGCTTACTGATGCAAAATGGACTCTTTCTTCACTTCCTGGTTGCGTCTTTTATATCAAAGGTTGGTTCGTAGTAATTATTTTTCATTCTTGTATGCATAATCTTTCCTTCGCTGCCTTGGAGTCAATGTCATAATTGTTATAATCTGCAGGTTGAGGCCGGGTCTTTGAAGGTCGGAAACGATTTAACTACCAATTCTTGGTTGTTAAACTCGGACTTAGAAAGTAACTTGACGAATTTCGCGCTTGGGCACAAGGCAGAGTTGCTCACACAAGTTTTAGTTGACTTCCGTAAAGAAGGTGCTGAGAAAAGCGACAAAAAAACCAATCCAGCATTTGTTTCCGGTAAATAGCAGCATGAGCAGCAGTACTTTCACACATGTTGTCGCCGTTTACGTCAATTTTATCGATCCTGCTAATTTTTGTAAATTGCAGGCTTTGAAGTACTGAATGAGGTATCGTTGTGCTACAACGTAAATTGGCCGCTCAACCTGGTTCTTTCCGAAGAAATGATACGGAAGTATCAGGAAGTTTGTTCCCTGCAACTGCGTATCAAGCGCACAGAGCTTCTACTAAAGAAAGCCTATGTAAATGTAAAGTCTAAAGGTAAAACTTAGATGAACTTGTAAGCATTAAGACTGTAGAAAACCCCTTTATCTTCTGACTGGTTATGAATGAACTGATGTCCTTTTCCTGTATTTTTAGTTTCAGCGTCAAGTCAGTATTCTCAGCTGAATTCTTATCGATCTGTTATGCTGCACTTCGTTCGAGCGGTTCAGAGTTACATAAATGTGAACGTTATTCATTCAGAATGGCCAGAGACAGCAGTGAAGCTGTCAAAATGTGAATCGATAGAAAGTCTCCATGAGGTGCTGGTACAGCACATTAAGCATATAATCTCAAGGTGGATGCTTTTAAAGTCTTTAAAATTCATCAGTAAGCTTATGATTTGTCTCAACTGCTTAGTGCCATGCTGATGTTTAAAAACCTTTTTTTTTGCAGTTGTCTATTGAGTCCTAAAGCGAAGACGGTGATGAAGCTACTTTTGGATCAATTAAACATAATCGAATCCTTCAGCGTTAAATTTGTTGCATGGTCTTCAAATACAGATGTTATTACAAACGAAAAGTTGCGGAAGCATGACTTCAAGACGCTTGTTAGATTGTATATGGTGTTTATGGAGATTCAACAAGTTTTTGCAGATGGTAAGTTTTATGATTGACTCTAAATAACATAACCATAAAATTCTTGTTTTGAAGTTATTGAAATATGCTGCTTTTGAAATGGTTTCAGTGATCTTCACCGTCTCTAGTCGAGGCTACTATCCGAAAGTTGCTCATTTCATGGAAGCCTTCAATTTCAATCGTTTTTATACTCCTAATCCGTCTAAGAAAACTGGAACAGTGTGAGAATTCACAAGTCTTTCATATTGGTCGTGGGAATGATGGAATTATGGTGTCTTATACTGCCAACAGAAATTATTATTTTTGCTTTATTGGATTCAGTGTGAGTCCATTAATTGAAATACTTAAAGAGAGTTTATCTCTCATCACAGATCACACTTCAAATAAGTTATAATCAATAAATAAATAGGTGAGTCATTCATTCCATTAGCTCAGTTTAAATAATTTTGAATAAATTAGGTACAACCTGCGCTAATTACTGCTCTATAGTTACTTTACTTACGAATTAGTACCCCAATTAAAGTTTACTTCATGTAATAAGTATGTGAAAACCCCTCACATGTTGCGTATAACTTGTGTCATTTTCAGTTGCGTGTAATTCTATTGGCATTTAGAAGGTTACCTACATTATTTACTATAACTAGTATTTACACATCCTCTGACAGTGAGCTTTTTACACGAATTTCATAATACAATCCGAGATGTCTACCGTTGTAGGATTACTTCATAAGCTAAATGTTATCCCTTAGGAAGCTCGTATTCTATTGTCCAAACAGTTTGACAGAATTGAGTGGCTTTGCAGTGCGAAAAGTTTTGACACTAGAAAATTCAAGGTATTTGTGACAAAATTATTCGGCTATTGCGAACATTTTAACCAAAGCCTCATATGGCACGATTGTGAAACAAGCAACGTGATAGATACAAACGAAGTAAGAAATGTATTCGAAACTCTAATGATAATGAACATCCACTAATTACAAATAATAAGCAAACTGTTGCCTGTTTATCAGCTGTTGCAGTGTTGAAGATTTAGGTGAACCTATAAATATTAGCTTAGCCTATCGGTGAACCCCTCTTGGTAACAATATGTTCCACACAACTACTACTGATCTCACAATGCCAATGCGTCATTGAGCCAGAATCAGCTTATTTCATTAAGCCTAGTCTTTCCTTACTCAATGCGTACAAAAATAGTTGTATAAAAAATAAATAACAATAAAGCTCTCATTATTTGGTAAAAATGTCCTAGGGGTGTCTGTAATCCCGCAGACATCACGTAGGTAGGTAAAAACGTAGCTTATTTAATTGGCCACTCTCTGCTGACACGAGCGTTGTGCAAATGTTCAATAGAAACAGAAAGCTGCTTAAGGCCCTTTTACTCATAACTTGTATCTCCAATCACGTTTCCTTGAACAAGATGAGGGCCATGGGTTCCAATGTCAAGTTTCAAAGTCCAGTATTAATTGCCGCATTAGTCACTGACGGAGATACTATCGCTGTCATCCTATGAAAATACAGATTGGTAAGCAACAGAATTCTAAAACTTTTCAGACTTCATTCAAGTTTCACTTACCATGAAATCTCGATTATCTTTCTTATGAGACATGAGGAATAGCTTTCCTTGGGTAGTGTATACCGTAGAAGCTCCGTCTTTTTCTGCCATTGTATGACCGTGAGACTGTAATGAAATGAAACCATAATGAAATTCTTTAAAAAGTTCTAATTTAGGTATTCTGCCTTGCAGCTTAAAAACACTACAAAATATAGAATCAGTTCGGCAAGAATCTTAATTTTCGTTTTGATTCACAAGACGTACCTCGCTATAGGCACAGTAAGATGGCGGTTTGCAGCTGTAGCAGCTAGCTCTTGAAGTGTGATCCGAAAACGCTGCTTTTCCTGGAGTCCTCACCGTCTCATTGATAGAACGGACTTCAGAAACACTTCTGAACTCACAAACAAAACAGGTGATTAGAATTAGCAAATTCAATCTTCTGAGCCTCTGGAAGTTGAGCTGAGTCAAGCATACCCTCTAGCAGTAGACCTTCCATCCCCCGGTAAAGGCAATCCTGTGGATCGACGTCGCATGCCACCTTGGGCTGAAACTTCAGTTCCTGAGGAGACTAGAGCACCTACATGCAGTAAATAAATTAGCGTCATCAAAAAGAGAGATTGGCAACAATTTCCTGTCATAAATTAGAATCAAAATTATGAGCATCATTCTAAACTGATTTCTCACCACTTGAAATCTTTCTTTGCTCCTGCAAAGAGAATTTTCTTCTCGCATCTTCCGCTTTCGTGGATGCCGTTCGACTAGTAGAAGCACCAGGTAATTGTGAACGATGGCTCATTACGGGCCCGGCACCATGATCCAAGAGAGCCAGTAGCCGTTGCTCAGAAGAAGCCATTTCAGCGTGAGTTTCAGCTATCCCGTGGGTAGGTCTTGAGGGTGGCCTTGATGCTGGACGAATCTTTGCACGTGGAATGACTACTGTAAGGCTTCTATCCTGCTGCATAGAATTTCCTCAAGTATCACAAATCTGGTCTTCGATTATAACTATTCAAGTCAAGTACTGAACGGTGCACAAACTCACCTGGTCCATCATCGCATTCCGAAGCGTGAAGTTCATCAGATTGATATCCCTCGAGTTTCTCCTCAGGCGCTTATCAAGACCTCCTTCCATGTGCTGCTATAGTCACAACCATGATGCATGATTTTAATTCTTTTTAAAATGTATACTTCTGCGTTGCTATGGAACAGTTTCCATAGGAACTCACATTGTTGCCAATACCAATCTACATCCTTGAGTACTTACCAGCAAAGAATCAGGTGTAAACGAATGTGGATGCATTCTAGCAGGAGGTGTTTGACTGCCGTCGCTGCTACACGAATCGTTCATGATTGCAGCGCGCTCCAACGTTGCTTGAGACTATCATTGAGTACTTACCAACAAAGAATCAGGTGTAAACGAATGTGGATGCATTCTAGCAGGAGGTGTTTGACTGCCGTCGCTGCTACACGAATCGTTCATGATTGCAGCGCGCTCCAACGTTGCTTGAGACGCCGGACTTCGGTACCGCAAGAACCTTCCACTTCCAGCTCTTTCTCGGGTTGGTGGTGACTCCTTCTTGCAAACCAAGAAGCCACACGACAGTACCATGATGAACAGACCAAGTCCGATGATTATGATTCCAATGAGCACAACTGAAATCGCAAAGAATAAAAGCCATGTCATGCAGAAAAACCTTTCTAATAAAAGCATACTAAACTCTTTAGAGAAATCAGGTCTGCAAGCAATTACGCTCCGTAAAATGGCAACCTCCACTTACATTTCAGATTGATTTGACACGTAGCCCCTCCATACCATCTTCTACAATGACAGGTTTTAGACGCCGGACTTCGGTACCGCAAGAACCTTCCACTTCCAGCTCTTTCTCGGGTTGGTGGTGACTCCTTCTTGCAAACCAAGAAGCCACAAGACAGTACCATGATGAAAAGACCAAGTCCGATGATTATGATTCCAATGAGTACAACTGAAATCGCAAAGAATACAAGCCATGTCATAAAGAAAAACCTTTCTAATAAAAGCATACTTAACTCTTTAGAGAAATAAGGTCTGCAAGCAATTACGCTCCGTAAAATGGCAACCTCCACTTACATTTCAGATTGATTTGACACGTAGCCCCTCCATACCATCTTCTACAATGACAGGTTTCAAGTCCATCATCTCCAACCACGCAGTCGCCATGGTAATTACACTTTTCACATCCGTCCATTTCAATACAAACTCTTCCTGGCTCGTTTGCTGAGACATCTTTGAAACCTCTACGGCATTCGCAGGTGAAGGTCGCATGGAGATTCACACAGGTAGCGAAAGGAGAACAGTCGTTGTAGTCCCGATGAGCACACTCGTTAAAATCTAAAAGACCACGAATATGATTCGAAACCAATTTGTTAACCAATAGATTGCAACAACAATTCAATGTCATCTCTAACGGGATTCTCAAGTAGATATTGAATACCTTTTGCTTCTATTTCATCGACAGACTTAGAGGCCATGATTCCGGACCTTCCAATGCTGAAGTTGGTATGTTGCAGCTGAGAGACGAACTTGTCTTTGATGGAGTTCTCACTTATGTTTCGAGATAGCTGCAGTTTGAAAGATCCTTGTGTCAGTTCAGATGACAGGAATAGCTGAAGATGCGATCATTATACAGTATTCAAACGGTTGACTTACCTGAAGGACGAAATCGACTTTCATCTTCGTGTCAGGTCCCATGGTCACATTAATGGCACTCCTTGGCATCACATCCATTAGTGCTGAACCTTGGTAAGCCCTCCAAATGTCTGATGACAGGAAGGCCTTGTCGAGTGCCTCTTTTGCGGCATCAGAAAAGGCAAGGAAATTATCGGATGCCCTGTTCTCCAGATCTTCCTTTTCCAAGCTCATGCCATTCATATGGGCTAATCCTAACGATACCTCGAAGCTATACGTAGCTGCAACAATAAATATTTCGGTCGTTGATTCATGAAAACACTGAATTAATTATGTTTAACCGCATTCAATTCCACAGTGGCGTAGGCGGCTATACATATACCAGTGTGTATCGGGTAGCACGGATATACCGTGCCGTTTAGTTTAGCTTTAGATTGATACGCCATGACACCATGCCCTTTGCTGCTGGACGTAATAGGGAGAGGACGCCTTCCCCTCCTCCTTCCTCTATATTAACCGACTCATACTCCCAACTACTGCCCCAGGTGTGGCCGCCAGTTCCGAGGCGGAGTGCTAATATGCTTTGTTGCATTTAAGTGCCAAATTAGCACGGCCACACAGAGCGATCGCTATGGTTGGCCGCTCCTATAGGAAGGTCCCTATAGGGGGAGGAGATGGAGAAGTGAGCGTCCTCTCCCTACTGCGTGCGAGACGAAGCCGACGGCATGGTCCCAATTTGTTTAGCATTACAAAAGCAGTGCAACGAAGCGAGAACGTTCACGTTCTCTCCTTCGTCCTGGAAGTAGGAGGCGGCGTGGTACCATTTAGCGCTCACTTCCAGTGGAGCAGCGGAACATGGCGGACCACCCAAGAGTTTAGGGCTTACACCTAAGGAAAAATTAATCTCCAAGTGCTAAGTTTTTAATTTTTTTAGGGAAATTAAATCTTTAGGGAGTGTTTAAAGTGTTGTGTTTGAAGTTGATTAATTAATAATTTAATAAATTAATGTTTTAGTAAAACTGCAATATGAAAAGTTTTTGTGCCTTGATCGGATGGATCTCACTCCGTGCGCGTTCAAAGTTTTTCTTAAGAACGAAAACAACAATTTAAAGTTTTGACTTAAATCAATGGTAAACGTGAGTTTTAACAAGAAATGAAGTCGATTTTAATTTGTGAAGTGATTTTTTTGAACTTACGTTTACATGGTAGTGAAGGTTTCATCCTGGCATATCCGGGTTTGCAAACACATTTGGCCTTTGTTCCATTTGCGTATCTTCGACACATTTGGTTCTTGCTTCGGTAAGAACTGCAGTGGGAATCACAATCAATGACTGGAATCTCATGGCGTTTCTTCGATTTTTCCCGAACTGCAGACTCGGTAGTGACACCTTCCCGATTTCGATGTTCCTGGTTCTTCCT
>VRMD01003733.1:0-10382 GCA_009872375.1 Sminthurides bifidus | reverse complement strand
TGTGAGAGAATATCTACACTCCTGACACTTCGCTAGACTTTAAGACGTAAGCCTTACAGGTATAATCGAGAATAGTCTTATCTTATTATCAAAGACAAGTTTATATTACCTTCCAACGACCCACTCCGTTTTCACATCAGGTTGACCATTCGCTGATGCTATGCACCGCAAAACATGATAGGCATATCCGCCTGACCCCGAACCGAAGTGCGTCCGCAAAGGTTCAAATTGTTCTCGTGAGCTGTCTATGCAGGTCAAAAAGTTATCCAGTGGCATCACTTCGAATTCAAGGATACTTTTTCCCATGGAACTAAGCAAGTTCTCCAGTTCCACTGGTGTAATAACGCTATCCACTTCTTTGCTTCGGTACTCCTCTACTAAGAAGTCTTTTCTCGACGCTTCCAGTTTTCTATCAAAGCAAGGCATTACGGTCACGTGGTAAATCTCATCGGGAGTCTTGCTGATGCGCGGGCCATACACTAGCTTCAACAAAGCGCCCATGATCTGTTGCGGTGATTTTACACGACTGATGTGCTTTAAAGCATAGGGGTGCAATTTTTCAGCGTAGCAAACCCAACCTGGCAGAAACGGTAAAAGTAGTTAAGGTTTTAAATTTCATTGTTCTGTAAACCAAGGTTAAGCAGCGTTAAAGTTGCGATCATACCTGGACAAATGCCAGATATTACTGGTAGAACACTCGGATCGGATTCCGCAAGCTTCAACTTCTCTTCAAACTCTCGAGCAGACTCTATCAAGCACAAATCTTCCGCAACAGCTGTTGTCGTCACTTTATCAGCACCAAGATACTTGAAGAAACCTGCATCATCGAGAACAAGATTAGAGATGCGCTTCAAATCAAAATAACATTAATACAACGCTATATCGATGTTATAACTGCTTACCAACTAGACGACCGGCCATTTCTCTAGGTTCCATGCCATACTTTTTTGCGAGCGATAAAATAGGCTGAACACTTAATGTCACCACTGCGATTGTCTCCGACTGTCCCATTTTTGATTCCTGCAACATGATGATAAGTAGTGAGTAAAATCATAACAGTTACCTACCATCATGCCAGAACCCTCTAAAATTAATATTCTCTAGATACCTTGGCCAGCCGATTCTCTTCCAGTTTCCTCAGCATTTCATCTGGACTCTGCTGAGATATGAGAATACTTTCAGCAGAAGTAATGCAGCCACTGCAAGCCAAACAGTCCGTTAAATTGATTTCCACCTTCTGAGGTACTGCCACTGGTTGCTGGAAACGAGAAAAGGTGCAGGGCTACAATTAAGATTGTCATTCCGTTTACTAAACCATCCAACTGAAATAACATTGTTAACAAGAATCCTACATCCGCCGCACACATTTCAGTTTCTGACGCAGCTTCTTCCGCTTTACGCAAGTTTCAGTTTTTAAATGGTATCTTGCTAGATCAGCTTTCGTCATAGCTCACCTTACTAACGTCTTCATCGTCGATCGAGATCACAATTCTCCGTTTCCCATCAGTAGGCGCAGTCGGAGCCGGCTTTTTAACTGGTTGAGCAGGAAGTATGCATTCCTGAAAGAGACACCAAAACACGTATCAGTGATTACCTGCAGTAACATGCCGCTTCAGAGTTTAGAATACCTCCACCTTTGCGTAACAGCAAAAGTAAGAACCACCGAAAAACTTTGAGAACAATTTTACCTGAGATGGCGCGATGAAATCATCCAATTCAGTCAGCTTCAGGATACTGCTGAACCCAGCGGCAGCCATTATCGACTTGATATTCGTACTTTCAGGAGTTAACTGTTGCACACAAAATTAATAACGGATGCGACGGATATTATCCCTTTACGAAACAAATATTAACCTCCCAGGATAATTTATCCTTAGGGCCGCATTCGCGCAATTTCACACCTCAAAGACGCACACGCTATCATTCATTCAACACCTTCGCTCAGAAGATTTATCAGTCTGATAGCCTACGCATGTGATCACTGTCACTGTGAGATCTCATTGCGTTTGCAACGTTATTAAAGACATCCTGATAAGATAATTAAACTTTCCTTGTCTCGTCCTCACAAATCAGTTCTTGAACAACTCCAATCTTCCAGCTGACAGAAAGAACATTGTGGCGTGGCCGACACTCAACTGGAATGGTTTAATTTTGCCGTCTCAATACTCTTCATTCATCCTCGGTCTGTGTGCACACGGTCCATGGTCCAGGTTCTTTGGGTTCGCGAAAACTAACAGACCAGAGCAGAAGAGGAAGCAACAGCACTTCGCATGCTGTAGTGCATCTCTCTCGTGTTCCGTCGCTTTTCCTTGTTCCTCCGCAATTGGATTCTCCTTGGAAGAGAAAATCGAAATCTCCTTGAGATTCCTGGTAGAAAGGATTGATCTTCTTCCAGATCCGTGCTCTTTTTGCCCAGCAGTATTAGATTCGGTTCGCAAGTTCGCACAGGTCGCATTACAGCTCATTTTATCTTCCCTGATTCCAGGTGTTCTTGTGTACTGCTTTATTGTTTGTTCGCGTCATCGGATAAGACACACATGAGTATTGTGTATACGCGACCTGAAGCTCGCGTTGGAAGGGTTAAAAAGTTCCCTGGTTGTGAGTCGTCCTATCTTCTCGGAATTCCATTACCCGTGCCTATACTTTTGAGTTTGAATTATTAATGGACTTGGCCTTTGCTGCAATGCCACTGCTACCACTTCAGTTTCACGTTTGCGTAGTTCACCTGGATTCAAAAAGTTCTGGAACGGGGCAGCAATAATAGGGTAAATGCAATTTAGTTTTAAATTGTTTAACTGGAATTGATTTTGGTTGCTTTTAAAAAGGTTTAACATTCTTGGCTCATTTGAATAACTTTTTGATGGTTCAGTTTTTCTTGACTATATATAAAGTCCATTGATTTGTTTCAGATTCCTATACATCACGTTTTGGCACTCCTTTCGAGAATCTGCTAAACTGCTTCATAAACGCAAGAAAGACTGACTGAGGTTCGAAGACATTACAACGCGGTTGAAATTGGGACTGCTGAAGATCTTCTAAGTGGAAGTCATGACCGTGGATGACGAGAAGGACGTTGAATTTGAAAACTGCCGATGAAATACTAACGTGCCAATTTGACAAGAAGGAGTCATGTCCGTCCTGCACGTTGAAGGATGGACCACGGAGCAAGTGGCAGATTGGATCGCTGGTAAGATCTTCCTAATAATATATCGATGCTTTCAAGTTTCCATTTTCAAATTTCATGAATCGACATTTATTAATGTTTACTTATTTTAGGACTGGACGAATCATTAGCACCGTACGCGAACAATTTCGTCAGTCGCAATGTGGATGGAAGCAAGCTGTTGAACTTGATGGCTGGGGACTTGATCGCTTATGGGGTGGATAAAGTTGGTGATCAAGTTCTACTAGCGGAAGCAATTCAGAATTTGAGAAATGTAAGCCTTGTGTTTTCAGCTTTAGAACTTAATGTGACTCTCTGTTGACAACGGTAGCATTCAAATGTCAAATTGTAGGTTGTGCGTGTTGACTTGATTTGACTAATTGAATTTGGTAGGAGCTTGAGTCAGATAGAATAACGCTGCAGACCCTTGCGTCTAGTGTAGCCGTTCGTTCGAAGACGTACCGGTCGGAGCTCACTAGCAGTAGAGCTAAGAAGAATTTCATATCAAATGAATCCTTGGCCTCGGCGTCGTATCTGTTGGATGCGGGTAAAGCGCTGGTGAGATGGTTGACTAGATTTCCTTTCCTTGGAGTTGAAGAATACGATGAAATCACAAAGCTTATGACAAAGCATCTATTTGAATTGGCTATGCTGAGTCAGCGAGATGTCTTTGCCGATAACGCTATTGAGGTGAGTCACAAGATTTATGGCAAGAATAAAAATTGGGGGATATCATCGAGGTTCATGGGTGCAAGACACGGGGAATGTGATAAAGTTTAGTTGTCTGTATTATAGGATGCACAATATCTTTGTACAAAAATAATCGAACTTTGCGACGACATCATTGGATCAAAGGACTCGTTGACGATTCAGCCAGCTGCTGTTGACGTTATTACTATTAGGAAACGCCATGAACAAGAATTGGTAAGTTGTTTGGCTCGATCTACGAGTTTATTGATCGTGTCAATGCTTTCGATCGACTCATTGAGTATGTTTTGTCTTCAGGGACTAAAATTTGATTCGAGCTTTTTTGGCATCCACGTTGTGTCTGGGGTGAACTTATCTTCACCTGCGCATCAGTCGGGCCACCTTGAAAGGGGGGATGAAATACTTCAGGTTAATTATCAGACGGTGGTAAGTGATGGTAATGAAAAACTGGAAAACGAAAAACAAATTTCCGTCTTTTTTTACAGTAAGCTTGTTACCATAGGTCGGCTGGGCTCACGCAGCGGTTGAGAATCTACTGTATGAAAATCCTTGTGAGGTCATTTTAACCCTGAAAAGACGTCCGAGACGTGCCAGCAACTCATTAGGTCATATGTACCTTCGGCCTAGCAAGCTTCCTGGCCGAAGTAGCAAGTCTAAATTGGTTGTAGCTGCTCAGTTTCCGATTATGGAAGTTGAAGATGATGAGAATGAAGACGAGCCTGACGAGAAGCTAAAAAAGTAAAAAGAGTTTTGCACATCTTAGAATCTTCTCCCGTGGTTCCATGAGACTTAATATGTTTTCCCAAATTTTTAGTATTCCTGTGGAGATGCCTGAAAATGCTGAACCTAGCGCTACAAATAGTTCTGCAGCAGAGACAAGATTTCGAAAGTTATATCCTAAGCCCAGGAACTTGTTACGGCGGCGTGCAACTGTTACAGGAGCGAGTCCTACCTCAACCCGGCCACCGGTTACATTTACCAACGATGTAAGGTTTTTTTCTTTGGTTTACCGTNACTGTTACAGGAGCGAGTCCTACCTCAACCCGGCCACCGGTTACATTTACCAACGATGTAAGGTTTTCTTTTCTTTGGTTTACCGTTACCAATAGATCTTGCTGTATTTACCTTTGGATGCCTATTATTATAGGAATCCATGCAAGCGACGACGTCAAGCTCCAGTAGTACGACTTCTCGCCATAAGTTGGACAAATGCGTCTCCGCTCCTGAGCGTAATAAATTGGAAAAGCAGAGTCAAGTGGATGAAGCACTAAGACTCTTTGTTGGAGACCTGAACGTACGGGGTTCAAGGGTTACTTTACCTTGTATAGGTACTACGGCGGCCCCACTTCCGGACTTGATCAATCCTAAACCTGGATTTTCGAGCTTAGAACCGCCCTCTGTAAATGCGGATGGTTTCAAGAGTTACTTTACCTTGTATAGGTACTACGGCGGCCCCACTTCCGGACTTGATCAATCCTAAACCTGGATTTTCGAGCTTAGAACCGCCCTCTGTAAATGCGGATGGCTCGGTGGCAAAGGCAAAAGATGGAACGGATAAAAGCGAAGACGAGTCTTCAGATGATGTGTTTGAGTCCTCAGAAAATAGTACTGTTAAGGATGCTCGTCAACTTTCTCGAAAACAAGAATTAGAGCAAGAATTGTGTGCGAAATTCGACAACAATACACAGCTTCAAGAACCAGCCATTGAAAGTCCAGTTAAAGCTGCAGCTGATGTTGACCATACTGCTCTATCTTTGCCGGTTCAGTTAGAGACAGTGAAGATCAATGAAAGCCCTCAGTCAGAAAAAGTTCCTGATGTGCCCGTTACACCCGAAGCTACTGTGGTACAACCTCCAGTTGCTAAACCTAGGAGTATCAGCCCTACGAAAGTTTTACAAGCTAAACCTGCTCCGCTCTTGCTAGAAAAGAAATATAGCTCACCATTGTTAATCACTGCCAGTAGCTCGGCTAGGGAAGAGCTTCGAAAAACTTGGCCTACGAAACCACAATCTTTGACAAATTTAACCACAGCTGTAAACGATGAGCCAAGGCCATTGTACTCTGGATTTTTACATCAGCGTCAGCCTCATTGGAAGTTTGGTGGACCAAGATGGAGTCGGTGCAGAGCGTCTGTCGATTCAAAAGTTTTTCGTTTGCTCAAACCAGAGTTGACAATTTCTATTGATGCAGCCATTGTTACTTTGGCGAGTGAAGTTCATTCAAGGCCCTTCGCTTTTAAGATAGAAGATAAGCGAGGTAAGTTTTGAGGCAATACATTTTAACCCAATCAGCATATCAAGTCACATCTGACTTCTGACAATAACTAATTGTGTTAGATAAAGCAACAGTCCATTATTTTGCGGCCGAATCTCAACCTGAGCTGAATATTTGGCTCGAATACCTCGGTGCACCTGATCAAGTTATTTCACGTTCTCGTGGACCAGGAATGCTAAATCGTTCTATGTCCGTTCAACCTGAACGTAAGTTTTTAACTAACCTCAGTATTGGCCATGTTGTCCATGGAAAAACTTCGAACCATGCTTTGATGCGATCATCATTATTTTTTTGGTAAATTGCAGCTATTCGTGGCGTATCTCCTTTACCCAGCGATCGACAGCGACGGCTGAGTTTGCCTCACACACAATTACAAAATCAGTTACGACGTAAGCTTCACAAACAACACTCTACATCGGCTGCTCTGAGCAATAGCACAAACACGCTTATGGAGGATAAACTCCGATTTTGGAACTCGAGTCCATCGCCCACTCACAAATCCAATATATCTAGCATTACAATAACTAGCTGCAAAAGGACGCAGCAAATGGTAAACATTTTCGCATTTGGTAAATTATAATAAGTACAGCTTGATATTTAACTTGAGCTTTGTGAACGTGAACAGGAAATGGCGAAAAAGAAATATTTCGAAAATGGAAATCGTGCTGGAAGTCGTCAAAGTTCCATAGAACAGAACGACTCTCCAGTACCAAGAGATCGGAATGGTACGGCTGATGGCAGTAAGCCATCTACACCGGCGAAAAAACCGCTGGATTCACCAAGCAAAAAGTGTAAGATGGGGGTCAGTATGCTCCTTCGGCGCAAAGGGTCGGATACAACAAATAACAACGACGTATGTGGTGCTTGCGGTCGAAGTTACGCAACCGTAAGCACCTCAACCCAGACCGATGAATTAGTGCTCGTATTCAGTGGCATCGGCGTGGAAAATGAAAGCAGAATTTAAACGTCCCCAAGGACAAAGGAACCTTTTCGCTTCAGCGCTTGCCACTTAGAGGCGAACTACGATAATGAACTCCATGCCCATGCTAATTAAAGCTGAAGCACGTGAGTAAACTTTTGATTCCGAGCGACCTAAATAGTCTGCAATATCCATTTGAGCCTTCCATAACCTGTAAGTGTAAGGATAAAATATTTCAATAATTCTTATCGACCATGTTACCATCGTTTCTGCATTTGAAGATAGGCCTTTACCCCAAAATAACTGCTCAACCTATACGCTATAAGCTGTAAATGTTTGTGCAGGCATGGCGACCTTACTATTACTAGATTCGATTCAACAGCATGTTGGAATGAGTTTTAAGAATCTAATACTCTAGTCGTAGATTTCCATGGAACTCGTGCGTTATCAGGGTATGATGCCATGTTTTCCTCTTAATATTTACATAAACGTCTACACTGCAGTAACTGCAGTTTGCAATTGCATTGAAGGTGTCAAAGCATGGATCAATCAATTTATATTGTATCTCAAGGCGTTCAAGACCGTCTCTACTAGTAGTAATTCGTTATTTAGACATTAATCCAGAATACTATTTAAAAAATACTTCCATCGTAATTTTATGAATGCATACCTGCAAGATGAGCTGACCAGGAAGGCGAGTTCTATTTTTTATGGCAACTAGAGCTAACATGCTTTTGCATGAAGGGTTTAAAGTTTTTACGAACCAAGTTTTCACAGTTTTCATAGTTTTCATTGTTACTCTAAGTTGTGTGACTTTTAAACTTCATGACTGTTATTGTATCGTATCTCCTTGTATGAAGTAACTGATGCCAATTTACCTGTGGTTGTGATCTATCCTGCTAACGGATGAACTCTTTTCTCTTAAGGAACCTGAACTACTAACCCTTTCGACCTCTCACAGTAATACCTTTACCTGTTCAACGCCAAACTTTTAAGACTCATTCAGTCAAACAAGGCCAAATGAATTAACGTTTTGTCACTGTACCGGGTGTTAAGCGTTACCATTAGTTTATAGTTACAGCAACTTGTTATCTTGTTCGAGCCTATTATGCTGTAAAAGCGATTGTTTGGAGCAAGATACCATTTTATTATCGCTGAGATGATTCCTAAAAGACATTAGTATGCTAATATGTAACCACGTGCGCGGATGGAGTCAGAGTTCAGCTGTGATTCTACTTGTGTATACTAATACTGATCAAAAGACCATGCGGTGTCAAAAATACCGGCAATAGGAATACCAGAATGAACTTAAGCGAAGGTTACTCGCTGCAATGCAATGCAACTGTGTTAACATTTTGAGGCCACTTTACCCTAGACACCGTAGATACCCTTACATACTATAATTCACCAATTTTTGGTAACCGATTACCAATGTATTCGTGTCTTTTCTGTACGTTGTAAGCAAGTTCTTCTGAAATTCAGTACCATTAAAACCCAGCGATTTTTTAATAATCATATTACAAGAAGGCTCAACAGTTATAATCATGAGTTTTTGTTTTCATGACTCTTTTCAATACCATGAATATCATCTTATGCTAAAAGCGGGTCCAAAAGCTAGCTTGGGTCATTGCCAGCAGCTATATTTTTCAAACTCCAAGTATCCACCGATTATTTTTCGCATAGACCATTTTAGCCTTCAGCCTGATATCCTTTCAGTTGTCGAAGCGAGCCGGGAATGAACGCAGAATGGAATACAATGCTCTGTTTAATTAGTCGGCTCCACAATTTGCTTACGTAAAACAATCGCCCCTTTGTTTGTTTGTTTTTGACTTTTACTGTTTTACTACTCACACAAGCTGTTTCGAAGCCCGAGTCGAGCACGGCTGTCAAGAAAGTCTTATTTGCTAGTCAAGCTCCTTAAGTACCTTCTTGTATCATTTTTCTCCTAAATTCCTAAGGTTTAAGTTCTCGATTCTAAAACACGACTTATACATACGTACTAACCATTGAGGCCTGCTAATAGCACCCAGCCAAACGTTGTTGTGTGCATTGCCTATCGCCTGCTGGTGAATGTCTTACAAGTTAGCATGAGGAAACCGTGTACTTTAAGGGACGTTTTGCTCTAGTGCTTTCAGCATTGCGTCACAGGCCTACTGTACACTGGCCATCTGCTGACACGTGAAGAGAGGCTATGGCCATCTCTCGCACCTTGTTTCATTCGGTTACAGTTGACGGGTAGAGCGGGATACCTGACTTTTTTGCAGCAAGGGCAAAAGCACATGTTTAGTTTTTACTTCACGACTTCAGCAACTAACTCAAAAATATTGCATGGCGACTCGCGATTCTTACAAACTGAACTTCCTCATCATTTCTAAAGAATTATTCAAGGGTGACACCCGTGCCGTGGGTAAAGACAACGGGTGTCAGTCCCAATCGTTGTCATAGCTACCGAGTTGTCAAGCGACCCATACGGAGGGCCTAGGTCTGCATTCGGGACGCTGGTAGCGACGTCAATCAACGCAGGTAAGACCCTCATGTTTTTTTGTGACACCATGCTGTGATCTTTTCCATTCCGTCCTGACATCCTCTTTGTCTGTGGCTCCAGCTAAAAAGTGCATTGGAGATGAGTGATGTTGATAATCTCTTTGGATTCTTTACGATTGGCATGCATTGCATGTGCATGGGACGAGAGGTTACCGTTCCATGCGGGCAATGCATTGCAGCAATAAATTGTCTCTGGATGGGACTTCAGGATAGCGGATGACGGGAAGGAGTAGACGGCATTGCATTGCATTGAATTGACGACTTGAGAGGAGAGATGAGAGAGAAGAGGAGCAGGCGGAGAACGGGAGTATGTGTGCGTCTGTATGTACGACTACGGTTTGTCAATGGGCGCACGTCGGACACAGTAACATTAGCATTTTCCCACCTTTACCTATGCAGGAGGCTAAGGGCGCGATTCGCCTTGGAGTTTTCTTGTTCCTTTCGCGTATTCTATCTCTCATCTCTCCGCATAGTAGGCAAATGAAGGGACCTGCATTGCATTTTGAGAGGAGAAAAAAATTAAAAGATGCGTGATCTTTCTCGATTGTGTGTTTCAACTTGAGCAATTGTAGAACTGTGGGTAAAAAACGTGCAGTCTAACATTTTCGGTTAAAGTATTGTGATGCTAATTTATTTTGCAATTAAGTTTAACCCGTGAAAATCTTTGAACTCTCGAATGTAATGGTGAATTCCACGAAATGATTTGTTGTGTCGTTTCATTTTAATTGTGATCGTGGTTTTCGGAAGTGAAGGCCGCTTTCAAGATGAAAATAA
>VRMD01003732.1:0-10384 GCA_009872375.1 Sminthurides bifidus | reverse complement strand
CAAGTACACAAAAGCAGGGAGGCTGACCCTAGACTTTTTACAGCTCAATAAAAATTTATAGCTTTCCGATATGTGGTCATTAGTGTACAGGCGATGAATAAGAGGAGAATATCAGCGGGCAAACGGAAAAGACAGATGCGGTCACAATGCACGGCCACAGACACAAACGATTCCACCATATAATCTTGAGCAAGGATGCCTTTAACCCATTTCCCGCCCAGCTCCCATACAGCCGGGCCATGTCAGGTCCACCAGAAGGCATCTGCTGTGGTGTAATTAGGCAAGGCTTGGGCCCATAATAGTTTCAAGGCCACAGAGCTTGAAGGAAGACATCGTGTTGGATAGGACAGACCACGTTAATGGAAGATTGGACAGGTAATAAGGAGAGAACCACAACACAGATACACAAAGCACTAGTTTGAACACCACGCGACTTGGCCAAAGATTCAGGCTGACAGATGAAGCGTCAAGTCTTTACCTGACTTTTGGAAAAAAACACAAACCGCAAAACGACATGAGGCTCATGCCGTCCCAAGCCGCAATCACATGAAGGTAAGTAAGTGGGAAAGCCTTTGTCACGTAAACAGCTCGATTACTGCCCTTAATTGAGCAAGTTATTGATTATTGGTTCGGATTCAATCCTGATCTGGTTTGCACTTACAAGATTCTTGCCACGATTCCAAGCTGATTTTTTAAAAACTTGCGCAACCATCCTCGGTGGGAAGCTGAAGTGTATGGGTGAATTAGCAGCTTTGTTGAGGACTGTTTTATAAAACTGAAAAGATTAATCCAGTTCGTCCATAAGGACAAAGACGGCACGAGCTCTTAGCTTGAGCAAGGTAGTGTGACGTTGTCGGAATCTAGTGGTCAACCATCCTCGGTCGGAAGCTGAAGTGTATGGGTGAATTAGCAGCTTTGTTGAGGACTGTTTTATAAAACTGAAAAGATTAATCCAGTTCGTCCATAAGGACAAAGACGGCACGAGCTCTTAGCTTGAGTAAGGTAGTGTGACGTTGTCGGAATGGAGCTTTCCCCTCCACTTGAGAGTATTGATGATGAATCAAATCCTGCTTTTACTACTGACTATTAGTAGGTATGAATAGGAAGGATTTGTTCTCGATCACCACATGAGAATCTATCAGCCGACGTTTATTTCCTTGCGTAACATCATTGAGTACCCAATAAAACGTAGACGGAGCTTATGTATCGGCTGATTGGGCTGATTTGGCAGCTGGTTGCAGTTGAAAGGAACGGTGGCTCATTGCCTTGCACTATGCCAGTTGCTGTATCGAGAAGAGTTTTTTCCTCTAATCTTTTGACTGTGGTGTACTGTGCTGTTGGCAAGATAGAATGTAATATTTATTGGCGCATTACCGCAATCTCAGAGTCCAACAAGTCTGAAGGAGTATCGAGAAGACGGATGCTGCCTCGCTCAGTTGCGATCCCTTGTTTATGTAGCATCAAACACGTTCTACATAATTAATGCTTCGCCATCGACCTGTCGTCCACTTGATCTGCCTCGCTCCAAGCTAAACCTTTCATAGTCTGTCACGATCACCGATTTTACATACACTGTGTCTTTCCGCATTTGAGCAATTAGCGGCGTAAAATCCAGTTGAGGTGTACATTGCAGTTGGTGGATGCCGAGGGCGATATGGGCATATGACAGCAACAACTTATCCTCAGCTACAAAACTTAAAGCACACCTTTCTTCTGGCTTCAGGAACAGTATCTGGCGATGGAGAAAATAATGAAACCTGCTAAAAGACTTTTTCATCCTGCTATCAATCAATACTTGTTTGTTTGCACCTCACCGGCAGAGGAAAATGTCGGACGGGCAAGATTGTCCGAATATTCGCACATGATGGAGAATGCGGTGATGGACCAATTGCCAGTGCCTTCTGGAACCTTGGAGAGAGGGGGGTGGGAGCAACCTTGCTGACTTATGGGTTCAGCTCTTAGACCTTTGTTGGCTGAAGGAATTATGCAGTCTTGTGCTCGCTCTCATCGCATGAGTCAATTGTCAAGGAACTTGATTGAGGAATAACTCAATGAGCTATCTAACGAGTATTAATCAGAGATCGAGCGTCCAGACATTATCGCCAACCACATCAATCTTCATGGCAGGAGTAACCAGATACGTTTTCCGAATTCCACCATCCCATATTTGCCGATTTCTCTCTACTTTTCGATCAAACACGAGTCCAATGAAGGCAAAATCCCCTTCCATTTACATTCAAAGCGTGTTTCCCAAGCCATCACATCCTACATGCCGTCAATACAGAGTTCACACCAGCTCGTGTCCACACTACTACACACGGCAGAGGATTTCACAAGCTCGTAAAGCAGAGCTGGCTTGTCGCCTCTGTCTCAATATTATAATCATCCTTTTCAGGCTTGGCTCTGAGGGACATTTCACACAAGCAAATCCTTTACAGTTATCTCCCAGCTTTTATCCTTAAAAGCGCACATGAAATCACGTCATGAAACAATTTTGTCCGAACAGTTGGCCAAATCAAATCAATATTGTGCACCAAGGTCAGCCTTTCATCCATTTACTGGTAAATGTGTCTCCTGTCCTCCTGTTGCAGTTAAATCCTTCTTTTTGTCCCACGGAGATGAGATTCCTCCACCAAGCCAATAACTTTTTGATACGTACGTGCTCAAGGTACAAGAGGAACATGATGATCTGGGTCTGCAATCTCACACGGATTTTACACAGAGCGGGGCGGGATGTGAAGAAACGTAAGTATAAGCTGATGTTCACCAGATCACTTGTATTTTTTTTATCTTTTTGTACTTGTCAATTACTTAAATACTAGGCTACTCTGTGGAATAGCCCGTTCTCCTTAGCGCATCCAGACTGTCATAAACATTTCATGTTCAAAACGGACCGAACCACTTGTTCAGGGATCAATACAAGAAAGTTTACTGTCAAATCCTCCAACCCTTGCAATGCGCCCAGGAACCTTTGAACACTTTCCACATCTCATAAATATTCCACGTCACATCTCAATACCCTGTCAAATCTTACATAAGCTCTTCTTCCTCCATTCACCACCCATAAAGATGATAGCTGACTTGAAGTTGGAAGCAGTAAGTGTGGACTTATTCCTCCACAGCCTCCTACCCTTTCAGCACAAATGAAATACATCTTCCTTAAGAGCAATCCGCACCTAATGGCATTATTTATTTCATTTAAATCTCCTTCCCTGTCTTCCGCAAAGCCAAACTTGTCCATATCCCAGCCTTCAAACGGAAACTGGCATCTGATCATGAATACTTGCATGTGTTTTTAAGAGAGTCATGTAGTGATTTTGTGGGTGAGAGAATTTCTGAATTGTCCCACATACCATTCCACTGCTGTTACCAAAGTCCATGGTATGTCAAACGTTCACTGTAACGTTTCAGACCTGAATGTAAGTTGATGCTGTGAAGGATTTTTTCACAAATTTGCACAAATCCTTCATTGTGCCTCCTTTAGTGCCACAGTCACGTACTCGGCACATCTGTGACATGGATAAAGGGCTGCAACACAGTCCTTGTTTTCCTTTCAATCGCAAATCATTGAGAAGCAAACGGTGATCAAAATTCACGTGGTAGTTCGATCACAAAAGGTGACCGAGGTGCAAATTTCTCGCCACTTGTTATCAACCTTCTGGCGCTTCGCGCCTCATCAGTCCATCAAGTTGGAGTGGACGAGAGATGAAGAGAGGCAATAATGGCTTACGCAGCCTGAGTCTGAATAATCACGTATAAAAAGTAATGCAAATCATTTATACGAGCAAAGTTTGACGCAACGATCTGAAATATCCTCACTAGAGGTGGACTGAGAGAGGGGAGGAAGACGTTGCATGACTTTTGAAGACGATACTGGATTTCAAAGTATGCTAATTTCTTTATCGATAAATCCCAAGTAATCCATTACCATGTCAAATATGACAAATGCAAGACATGAAAGCTTAGAGCAGGCTCGAGAACATTTGGCTAGCGCCCAAAGCCTGAACCATTTCTAGATAATAAATAATTGCTTGCAGACGCAGTCCCGTTACCTTTCCACATTAACTACGATTGCAACAAATAACGTGTGCAGTCCTTCTTTTAACATCCTGCGTAGTTCGCATGTGTGGAAATAGAATGAGAGTGAGTGAGCAGAGTGAGTTGTACATATACATAAATGGTAAGTTAGAATTCACCGTTTCTTTTTGATCCGACATCTTTGACAAGTCTGCCGAGCGCACTTTCCATGAACTTTCATGGAGGTTTCTGTGGGTTGCATGCTCCAGCTGCCAAGTTTGTGCCCAGATACCGACATGTATCCGTTAGGAAATGACGTTTCTGTCTTTTGAACTCGTATTCAAATTCATTCACTATCGTGTAATAATCATGCTAATGATAATAATTCATTTTCGGCTCACACTCGGTCATCCGTCCTGCAACTGGAACGGACACCACAGGAGCTAATACTTTTACAACACCAGCTTTGCTTCTGTCGGGATTGTAATTGGCCGGTGATCGGCACATGTGTTAATTCCGACCGATTTCCTTTACATCTTACTTTCCGGTGTCCACCTGAGCGGCTCGAGGAAAAGGAAGGCGAGTGTGGAGAAGGAGGAAGGTGAGTGAGAAGAGAGCATTAGTTATTGTTATTACTATTCCGAGTTGGAACAACCGCAGTGGAAGTTTTTTGTATGTACTCTCCTCTTTTTACACATTGAATTAATTTATTACCACATCCAAATCCCATTTCCTATCCGCTATGCCCATCCATCCATCTGTACAAACTGAAGTGGTGGCGGGGAAGGGAGAGAGTGTGTGCCGGCTTGTTTACCCAAATAAAAAGATACTGTGCATCTTGTACAGCACTTGAACAAAGTTGTGTGAGCATTTCTCGTCCTTTGGCATCTGATAGGAAGATAGATAGGAGATGGCTGATTGGTAAAAATAGAATTACCGAATCTATAAAGTCAAAGAGGATATTACACTTGCTCGGCCTGGGACTTGCACATAAGTACTGTTCGAAGAAGCCATTACAATAACACGATGAGTCAAAAGGAGTCTTTTTTTTCAACGGCAATAATTATACCAAAGCGCACAATGCAATCACTGTATTATGTAGTGGGAGATTTTACCGACAGCTGTTATTGATTAGGCCGCCGTTCCTCCTTCCCTCTCACAGTAGCATGTTGGTGTGTGTAAATTCACTGACTGGTGATGTTATTGGAAGAAGGGGAAATGATGGCAATATTGCTTTTGAGAAAACATTAAATTACGATGCGATCGCGTCGCAAAAGGTCAGAGCCGCAACATGTTTTCACCCCTCATTCACGTCCTACGCATTTCTCAGATCAATCTTTCCCAACGTGCATCATGCCCGATTCCCTTACACGTAGTAAAACCCGTCCCGATTTCTCCCCGATTGAGCCGTTACACGGAGCTCTTGAGTACGGAGGAGTTGTACTTAAGAGCTAATAGAGGAGACGGTAGCAGACTGCGACTGCGACTTGAGCAAACCGCGTATCGGAATGCACTCTTCTATTGGCAAGGCGGGCACATTTGCGCCGTGGCGATGGATTGAAAATCATGTGTTTGATTTTCTCCCTGTCTGACTGACTGAGTAAACGTTTCGGAATTGTGCGAGTTGGTTGGAAGCATCTGCTATTTATAAAATCAACTTTGTACACAATATATTTGTAATGGCTTGTAATAAATTTCGCTCAAAGACTCCCGCACCAAAGGTGCTTTTGGTTTTCAAACATGTCTTGAGCAATGCCCACGTTGTTGTTGGGGACTGTGCAGAAATTTTCTGCGTTTATTTATATGCTCCGTATTGCCAAGTGATATGGACGAAAAGGCATATTGGGAAGTGATTACTACGAGGAAGGATGGGTACCATTTTGCTGACTGAAAGCTTGCTTATGGACAGATGGAAGCTGAGAAGGGGTGTACAGGCGAAAAGGCGGAATTGAAGTGAATTTTCTGCCTAATTCTTATGCCGATGATCTAACTCCTACGATAATTTTTTATTTCTCACTTAGTAAATATTCATGTTGTGTACACTCATCCATCCTTCTTTCCGCACCTCTGCATTTGGCTTTTCTCTCCCGATCGCCCATCACCGCTCCTGGCTATCTGTCCTTCAATTACTCATCCTAATAATGTCAGGAGAGATGTATCGACGGCGACGGCGGCGGGTTAAAGATTTATTTTTTGGGAGCGAGCACATCAACCAACCAACCAACCAAGCTTGCTTGGTTAAGCTGAAACATTACTGAGGTAATGGCCGGACCTGAACCGTACTTTCGACACTATTTAGCATAGATTATCCGCCTGCGGAACATATAATCTGCTCCAACTGATGGACAGAGGAAACAATTGATCCGGAGGCAGGTCTCGAACACATGGACCAGAGGTTCACTCGTAGCCTTGCATTACACCTGTATGGACAAGTTGAGCTACAAAGCCCAACACTTGCCCTGTCACTTGACTCGCCATGGGCTTCGTGTACTGAGAAGAAGTCAACTGCAACATGTAATGCTGTACTTGCCCTTTCTCCAAATGCGTAATGTTACACGCACACGTCCACTGGGATAATGATGATTCCTCGGATGATTACATCAGGAGAATCGATTATACAAATCAGTGTTATCGTAGTGCTGAAAATTGCTCTGACAATCCCTGAAATAATCGGGCGATCAAGTGGAGGAAAGGCAAACGGGTACTGATCGGAGGATTAACGAGCAATTGACGTTCACGGGGATGCGTGGTGGATTCCACTTTTTGTTTGCTGTCAGGGTGAAATCATTCAAGCGTATCCCATGTGTACTTTCTCATCTCGGAATGATTAAGCTTGCACACAACTAGATCTATGGCTGTGCATATGGAGGAGAGACTTTGCCAGCAATGCGATATCGTGGTGGTTTGCCACGATATCCTGTCTTGTTCTCAAGACCTTTGGAATCACCATGTTCAATCTACATTATGATTATTATTTGGTCGAATCTTTTTCCCAATTTCCCAACATCAGTCCGCACTTGCTCCGCTTCCCCCATCATGCTCAGGGAGGATGGACACCAAGCCTAGAATTTCTTCCTAAATGGTAAACTTTGTGATGGCTTATTGCTTGGACAATAATTCCCGAACCTGTTCTTGCCTCACTGCCATAAGTTGCTGAAAGTTGCTCAGTCAGTCATTGAATTCTGGGCCCACAGCTCCCCCAATAATCATAAAGCACGCCGACACCCTCACTCGTATCATCTCACCTGCGCTCAAAATTGTTATTCAACGCCCAAAATTTTTCAATGCTGCACCACCAACACGGGACTGGATCTGCTGCATTACTCCTGTTCGCGACACAGGTAATTTTATTATGCCCACAAACCTTGGCGCCCTTCCTGCCTGTCTCTCTTTGCATGCTCTGAACGGCTGCTAGAGCCCTGCCAATTGCCAATGCTCAGTGTCGAGAAACAGATGCTGTGCGAAATAAGTTGCAAATATGCAAGCACCTCCTCTCCAAAGAGAAAGAAGAGCGGACGGAACCGACTGTGGCCAGTGCCTTGGAGATGCACTCAAGCCCGTGGAGCAATTACTCCAACCCGACCATCTGACGTGCCCATCTTCCGAGCCATCTGCGAAGGTAGCCAGCCTTGGCACTTTTTCCACTGCTTCTGAATATCAATATTCCTCACGTCGTAGATAATTAAATAAGTTTGTAGAATCTATAAGCGGTACAGGAGTTCGTCCATGTTAAAAAAAAGAGCTTCACGTGCCAAAGTCTCGCGTCATCCTTCCTCCTTACCATACCATGCACCTTTTCTTTGGCGAGGGGTTTCTACCAATTATCGGGTCGGACGCCTCACTCTCCTCCGAGCAAAGAGCGGATGGAAGTCGAGCAAAGGTTTTTAATTGCCTCAATACCGTGTGGAGACTGTAATGGTGTAAGGCATAGGGAATTGACGGGCTGACTTATGCAAAGGAGGCTTGACGGGGAGCTGGCCGCGGCAGAGAGAGGAATAACGGAGAGACTTGACAGATGTGAGACAAGCAGTATCATAAATGGGTTGAAAGAATTCCATAATTGAGAAAATATTCACGAGAAATTATGGCAAGGTATGCGGCCGGCTGACTGAGAGTGACGAGTGAGATGAGCCGAGGATGAGACTCATTGAACATTGATTAAAGGAGAGTAAGTACGTAATCCTTTCAAGAAAGCTATCAAGATAAAGAGACAGGTCCAGTTGGAGTGTGCCGGTCGTCATCCTTCTTTCCAGTATCACACATCTCGAGGTGTCCAACCGGCGACCCACTGACTGACCCGCAGCAGTGCCTCGGTCCTCTCTCTCTTCCGACAACAAACTCTTATCGTAATGTACGGGAAGAGAGGCAGTGACGAATACATTGTTCATTTAGCATGATGGCGAGGAGCCATGCAACGCAATGCACTCAATCTCCCCCCACCCTCGCATCTCGGACCTTGCTCCTATGCATGCATAGGGCCGGTGCTGGATGCTCTTCAGAACGGAGGTGAACAAGGGAAGACGCATCCTCTTGTCTTGTACTTATTGTTGTATCTGCTAATGTTTTTGTAGTTGTTCTGTTCTGCACGTCAACTTGTTCTCGGCCTTCGCATCTTTGACTGACTGCGGATGAGTGACTGAGTGAGTTGATCTCGCTCGCTCTCGGACAGCATGTGTAATTGTCCACTCGACCCTTGATCAAATCAATGAGAATTAATCGCTGACCACCATCACACTTGAAGTGTACGACTTGGGCCAAATCTCCGCTCGAATCTTGTTTTCCGCAACTCTCGCAGCAACCGAGGATGACACACACGGAGTTGACACTCGGCTCGTTCCTCTAGTCTTTTCTCGACTCATCAATATCCTTTTATGTACTTGCACTTTGGCGAGTTGCTCAGCCAGCACTACTGTGGACCTTTGCTTATGCTCATTGTGCACATATTTTGGTAAAAGCAGAGCGGACAGTAGTTTAGGAGAGAGACAAATGGGATTTATACAAGTTCGGAATCTTCTCTCCCCTCCCCTCCTGGCTGAAAGTGCGCTGGATGCAGAATCTTGTTCGTCGATGAAGGAGACGTTACTTTGTTTCAAGGAGGGTTTGTGGCTTGCTTTTGGTGGAATCTTTTGGAAATAAATAATTCTTAAGTAAGAATTATTATTCTATATTATTACTACAGTGCGACTTATTGATGACGTTGTGATGCAGACTCATAGCAGGAGCTTTACGGGGGATCAATCTCATGAATCATCATCACATATCACATGATCCCTGCCCCCAGTTTCCGCAGCTTGTATCTTTTCCTCCCCCTTGCATATTAATATGGATCACGTCCATTAACTACCCTACTGGCATACGCGCCGCCACACTCCTTAATTCATTTCACAAGCGCGGTGCTAAACCCAGGGCTATTCTTCATAACTAGATTCTCGCCACTATCAAATTGCAAATATTAATATGCATAAACGAGAACCAAAAATTTCACATAGACGTCACAGAATTTAGTCCATTTGTTCATGAAGGATGTGCACTAGCACCAGCACCAGCTGAGGAGGAGGATTCAGCCCATGGAAAGACTTTCTTTCTCTGTACTATTGTCATTGTCATGTGAATAATATGTGTCTCTCCATCGGCTTCTGTTTCAGTAGCTTCATCTGTATGCCCTTCACAATGACTTGGGAATCAAAGCGGAGTCGTAAGATAAATTAAACATCATTTTGCCATACGTATCACCGCGCCATCGGTTCCAACCAACACGTACTTTATACATTAGTTTGTGGAGTGTGATAAAATTTCCAGGCTGTAGATTCTCACGATGGCACAGATGTACTACGAAAAGGGTGAAAGGCTTGCATGCTCCTTCTAGCTGTGAAAATGTCTTTGTTGACATATTTGAAAATACCAAATTGAAATTGATGAGATCAGAGAACACAATTATACATTATTGCAATCACAGTATCTTAGTCCTAGGTCCATGTCGTGTCCTACCCAGTCCTACCTCAGTCATCATCCTAGTTTCGGGTTTGTAACTTGGACCTCATTGGAAATTCTGGAAAGTGCATACCTGTCTGTCTAATGATAATTTCTAATTTGGGAACAAATTTCAGTGAACCAGGCATCCGTTCCATTGAACCAGTGCCGACTCACGGTTCGGTAATAGGAAATTAGGCGTTGTGCCTTACTCTTGGATGTGAAGCTGGGAGCTAGACTTGGCTGAAAGGTGAGCAATGGTGGATGGACGGACACGGACGGAATCCTGATTACAAGCTCCTATCGCATTACAGGATCCTTTGGATTGGTAAATCATTTCGGAACACGTTGCGGCTATAATAATAGCAATAATAATAAAGTGAACGGCTTGGAAATC
>VRMD01003731.1:0-10384 GCA_009872375.1 Sminthurides bifidus | reverse complement strand
GTCGTAATTGCCTGTGTGTTCCTGGGATCCTGAACTATAAGGTACTTCGGCAGAGGAAATTGACTCCTGGGATTGGTCTTTGTGGTAGCCTTCAGTGTTTGCACTGTAACCGCTGTCCGAGTTGGTGTTGGTCGCTGCGGATTCGTAACCGCCTGATGTGCCTGAAAGAAGTTTTTTTATAGAAAGAATCAGCACCTGAAAATGCACGATGAAATACATGGAGGAACATCTAAAAAATACTCTGAATTTTCATAAATCTCTCTTACCACTTGCTTGACCCCCGTCATAGTGATGCACCACAGATTCACCACCATCACTTGAAGTCGGCGTCTCGTAGTACGTGTTCATGGGGTCTTGACCTCCGTACGACCATCCAGAGCCAGAGTTACCGTACTGAGAAGAGCCTTTGTTACTTCCGAAAATATGGTTGAAAATCCTGTCCCTAACAGAGCTTAGGAACGAAGGTCGAGGTGGTGAGTAATAGCTGATTGGAGGGTATGAGCTCCAGCCTGAACCGTAATGAGAACTGTGACCATGGCCATGACTGGGGCCGTGGCTAGGACCATGGCTGGGGCCGTGGCTAGGACCATGGCTGGGACCGTGACCTTGTCCATGACTCGGACCATTACCGTAACTGTGACCATGACCATCAATCGAGTACTCGGGCCCTACTTCTGTCCAAGACACGACTTTTTCACCACCGTGTTCCCAACCCCAGCCCTGATGATGGTGGCCATGATGCCCTTGAGGCTCGACAGTGAGCTGGATGTAACCCTTGGGCCTCCAGCCCCAGCCCTTGTGACGCCATCCGTGACCGTGAGTCAGGCGGTGCTTGTATCTGTTGAAGCGCATCACTCCGTTGATGGCCGTATAACCTCCAAAAATTGAACCACCGAAGAAACCAATGCCCTGGCCGAATACGAAACTTGCTATGGCCATCGGTAAGCCCAGGAACAGGGCACCTTTCAAGGCCATTATTTTAAGTAACAGTAGTAGCACAATTCCACCCTCTGCATTGTATGTACACACGGCAAGGAAAACTCCTATGCCTAAACTCAATTTAAATAAATTCATGGCTAAAGTGACAGAGCTATGTTTTTGCGACCTGCGATCACCAAGACAGATTCAGTGACTGAAGCGAACGTTCTGAAACCCATCGAATATAATCAAAGGGATGCGGCAGCGTGTGGAAGAAACGTCGTTGAAAAGTGACCTCTGCCTCGAGTCAGATTGTACAACAGCTCGTGTTACCTCTGAAGTCTGACCAAGTCATCCCTGTTACCTCTCAACACGGTGCTGCATTGCATTGGCGAGTAATGAGCCGCAATCCTGTTTTTCCACTACGCTTTTCCTATTATGCATGCGTAAGTTTTTGCTGTTCACACTAGGAAATTGTCTGCTTTCGCTTGCGATTTCGCTTTAGAAAACGATATGAAAGCATCAAAGGGATGAGTAACGTCGGATCATACGTTTGAATGCACAGAGAAATCTACTCGAAATTCTCATGGCCTCTGCAGTTCACAGTGTCTCAAGTTCTGAGTCAAAGTCACATTAGGATGACGTATAAGAAATCGAAGCTTGAAATGAAGAACAGGGTCAAGGTTTGCCATACATCATCTGTACCATGTGCTGGAGCCACGGCCTGGTGTAAAGTAGATACAGCGTNAACAGGGTCAAGGTTTGCCATACATCATCTGTACCATGTGCTGGAGCCACGGCCTGGTGTAAAGTAGATACAGCGTAGCAATTAGTTAGGGGTTCACAGTTTCACAGTATAGTTTGCTAAGCTTATTACTTTCATCGTGACGAAGATTATCAAGAAAAAAATAAATGTTTTCCACAAATAGATGCATGGCTTTAAAACTGCGAAGCCTTTCATTCCGGTTTTTGCGCACCATCCATGTTTTACGAACTAGGGAGCTTTCACTGCAACTATTGCACGATTTTAACATATTATGACGAGTTTTTACTTCTAGTTCAAAATGTAACTAACGGGTAGAAAAAACGAACGGGTCAAACCGCGCTTACACAGCTAACACAGAATTGAGTTTGAATATGGTAAAAAAATAGCGTGATATCGGCATATCAAATGCATTCAATTTTTCTTCAATGGCGGATCCTTTTTCGAAGATTGCAGCTTCTTGGCTTCCAAACTTCGTATTATAAGTTGACATCTGAATACCTCCTCCTGAGCTTCGGATAGGGATTGCAAGCATCGCAAGTAATCTTCATTCACAGCTGCGGGTACCAGTATGAAAACCTTTCTTTTTGTGGATTCATTATCAATTATTTGCATAGAACTACACTGTAACGCATAACTCCCTGTGCTTACACATATCCGGCTCCTTATTCTGCTTATGCATAAAATTCATGAGGACTTTCACTTTGTCCTCCAGCTTGATCTGCTTCCTCAGGCATTTCTTCAACGTGGTTTCCAGTTTGTTCAGATTCCTGCAACAATACACATTGTAAAGGACTCGTACTATGGATCCATAGAATCCACCAATGAAGTGAAAGTAGGATTCGAATTCAGTATTTACAGGCTCACTCGCCAGGCAAAAATGCCTTACCTTGGTTTGGCATTCACAACTTTAGATCCTGAACCAACTTTCAAGTCCTTTGCTAGGTCTTTACTCTCATCCGTTTGTGGACCAGTGACGTGGTTCGTGTTCGTACTCTTAGAATCCTTTCTGTCAATTTTCATTTTGGAAGCGTTCAGACTTTCTGGAGCAGAGCCAGTAGGTTCGGTTGGAACTTCACGATTTCTGAAAGAACGACCCTCTTTACGAGACTTGAGTTGGTGCTGCCGCTTTATAACGGTAGCTTGGTCTTTGCCGAACAGCTTCTTGAGCACCTTTGGAGTTACAATGTTGCTATTGCTTCCAATGTAAGTCTGAATGCCGTCTTCCTCCATCACGAGAGGTTTCACCATCTGCTTCACCAACATTGCCTTGGCTTGAATTTCACTCAGCTCGGATGACACAGAGCGCAGGGGCTTGGGTCCTATCATAGTTGGGACGATGTGAGCCTTGGGACATTCCTCTTGGACAACTTGAATGGATTCTTTTGACGCTTCCTTCAGGTCCTCACGGCTCAGCTGACTGGTACCCACGTTAACTCCATCGCTGAAGCAGTCGTACATGCCAATGACATCTGAACGCACATCTTCGGTAGCTGATGTCAGTTTTATTGTTGTAGTCAAACCATTTGCTTTTGAAGAGCTATCACAATCTGAGCTTTTAACACCATTTGTTTTAACTCTTTGAGACTTTGATGAAGTACGCTGTTGCTTAGGAAGTTCTTTCTTGCTATTCCAGTCGGAGTGGACAACGCTTGAGGTACTTTGAGCATCAGCGAGTTCTGTAGACGCACATGTTGTGTCACAATGTGAAGCTGGAACTTTCGGCCGTAGCACGGTTTTGACTGATGGAGAGGTTTTAGTTCCTGTTGAAACCGGATTAGCTGCCCCATTCACTATTGGACGGGTTTTAGCACCCACCCGTTGGGTTTTCAGCAAAACCCTTCGGCTGGATTCCAGCAGCGACGAAGGTTTTGCTTTTGAGGCGATTGAAATGTTCACATTGGAGTTCTGACATGAAAGAAAACCTCTTACAGAATTCAGGAACCATGATTCATCTGTGGGGTGTCATCATATGAACGTACCTGGTTCAAAACAATTGCAGATACAGAAGCCCGAAAGGCTCTATTGGACGTTGAGGAGTGACGTATCGGATCCTTGACCGCGGAAGTGAGGACTCTTGCTGACCGCTCACCACTCTTTTCTGCACTGCCAGGTGGCACTAACACCTGATCGGCGTGTTTCTAAAAATAATTGCACTTGAACAAATCAAATTGCATGAGGCGAAACCTCAAGTCTAAACATGGTCAAAAGATACAACATACAGTGCGTGTAAGCTCGTCCGTACAATTTGAGCTTGAGTCATCCTGCCCGGCAGACTAGTCAGGGACAAGGCTTCTCGCAACGAGCTTCTAGCAATGCTAGGACCAATATGGCGGCGCTTCATTCCGGGAGTGTTTGGTCGTTCTTGTATCAATGATTTGAAACTTTCAACATAAGACTTTTCCGAAACTTCAGTTTTGCTGGCTGATGCGAGCTCATTCATCATGCGAGGCTGTAGACCAAAAGACTTGGCAAGTTCCTGAAACACAGGTTGAATTTCAATATAATTAAGTTATGTGTGAACCACTTATAACATGGAAGACTACGCTGGAAGCAAAGACCAGTTAAACCAACTTACCTCTGCATTCACGAGATCGATCCCCTGCGTTTTCAATTGCTTGTAATACATAGATGACCGAAGTTCAGAAGCACTGCAAGGCTCCAGTTGGCAAGAAAAGCTCAGCAGGCTGGGCTTCTGAGTTGCAATCGTACGAGTACGCATTTCGGCCAGAGCCAAACTATTGACCGCCAGTGGCTTCACCGTTGAAGCTTCTGTAATCTTTTCTTTGCGCGGTTCCCGCATTTTAGATTTCTAACCGTACAAAAAACTATTTCCACTCGCAAAAGCTGAGCAGAGCTTGATTGGTACAAAGAGTATGAAAACTCGGAATCCACCGCTGCTTCTACTTCTACACAGGAATTCCATTACAATTGCGAAAACATTAGCAGTCCAAGTCCGGAAGTAGGACTATTAATTGGGAAGTTTCCACAATAAGGCAAGTTTTCTCAAAATTTAAACGCTCAATTTGACTTCAACGAAAAAAAAATTGAAATTCAAAAGCAGGCACCGTTCGGAAACTTGGCGGGGTTGCTGTAGCAACGTGCACGTTTTTTTTCTTGCACTGAAATCTCCGACCTACTTCTTCGACTTGGTTCTCTTCAATTTCGTCTTTCGCTTCTTTGCAGCCGCATTATTACTGCTTGAAGCGTGGAAGGAACTGCTCTAAATTGAAATTCAAAAGCAGGCACCGTTCGGAAACGTGGCGGGGTTGCTGTAGCAACGTGCACGTTTTCTTGCACTGAAATCTCCGACCTACTTCTTCGACTTGGTTCTCTTCAATTTCGTCTTTCGCTTCTTTGCAGCCGCATTATTACTGCTTGAAGCGTGGAAGGAGCTGCTCCGATTCAACTCCTCGCTCCGATCGCCCACAGACTTTGATTTTTGCAGCATTTTGACCCTTTGAGAAGTTGCCTTACTCGCTCCCGATGAGGAATTATCAGCTCGTTCACGCTGACTGCTAGATCTCGTGACGGACGTCGAAGAGGTCATCGGCGCTAGCGACACTAACGGATGGGAAACAGGAGTCGAGCCTATCGACGTACCTGTCCATGAAACTCTTCTTTGCGAAAGTGAGGACTTGGTCAGCGTCGAAATGACAGTACGTCTAGTAAAGCTATCCGAGGTGAGGTCATTGGTGGATGCAGATAGAGCGTGAACTTTGCTTTCTTTGACGGTAGACAGCCTAGTGCAATTCAAGCTAGGTCGACGACTGCTGGCCTGTTTTACTAACACGGGTCGTTTTGGTTTCGCCTGCGTCTCGGGTTTCTTAACATCTGGTGCAGATTCATACACAGTTGGGGGAGGTTTCGTTACCAAGGAGCGGTAGTCCAACATTCCGAAATTATTCATTTTCGAGGGGGCCGGGTAAGGAACCGTATTTTGCTCTCCGACCAGTTCGTGTCTACAAAAATCACAAAAATAGTAGCTGATGGCCCACATAAGGCAAAGCGCTGTATCAGCAAATTCAACACTTACCTTTTAGCGAAGGGTGAAAGCTGTAACATGGCAAATTCCTCTACTAATTCCACAGAGGACCGTCGCAAGAACCTCACATTCTTGAATGCGCCATCTGAATCGTCACACTCGTCCTCAGTGACTGAAAATGCGCCTAATTCCTCAGCCGAAGCGCTTGTTTTCACGTTCAACGTATCTCGGCCCGGTGGGTTGAATGGGTCATCAAACAGGATATTAGTACCTTGGACGGAAACAAGAGCATTTTCAAGTTAAATCAACAGATGATGTCACATCACTCCAATGTTTTCCAGTGAGGTAAGAATGGGCTCAATCAACAGGTACTTACATTTCGTTGTAATATAGAGTAGACTGAGATGAGGTATTTTTGTCCGTAACGCTCGTACTCGTAACGGTAAAGTTAACTTTCTTCGAACGCTTGCGAAATTTCGATAACCGAGACATGGAGTCTGGTTTCCCCTTATCCTCTTCCTTGTTCGGCAGCTCCGTGTCACCATTCTTGCGGGTGCGATTCTTCACGTAGCTGACGGAAGCTTTCGTTAAATGCATGACGGATCGTTCAACTTTCAGCGTCGTGGGTTTCGTCTTGGCCTTTGTTTTATTCGAGCTTCGTAGTGATATTTGCCTTCGGAAAGACACTGTTCGCTTTAATACTGGTCTAGCTTCAGTTTCATCAACGTTGGCCTCGTCTTCGCTGTCGGATTCGCTGTGGGACAGGCTGTAAGAATGAATACGACTGCTTAAGCAAGTCCTTCTCATCATAGAGAATTAGAAATACGGAAGTTGATGCTCCAAGTTCCCTCAAAGTCAAGTCACAAGACTCACAACATGAACTTGGTCGTTCAAACATACCTATGAGTAATCAGTAAGGGGGATGTTCAACGGCTCATCAGCGGTCGACCCTCCATCAAGGAGTTTCTGAAGAATGCGCTCCTTCAGTCGTTCCTGAAAATAGCCAACGCAATTATTTTCCGATCGTTATAAACTGCGGATCAGTAACATGTGTGACAGCCAAGGGTAAGGCCCTTGTATGACGCGAAATCCTCCTGGTGAGTTAACTTATAAGCACTTTACATTTCCCGGATCTGAGTAGTCAAGCAAAGTTTCACAAAAATGACGTCCCACAGCTTCATAGTCGTATGTGTTGAAGTGCGTATTGGGACGACTTGGCATGGTGGAGCCACCCAGAGAAATTTCCAGTGTATAGCTGCAGAGATAATTTCATGATTATCAAAACAATGTTTGGTCCAATTTGTAATGGTAAATTCGTCTGAATTCTAGTAATGTGTCTTTTACCTTAAATCAACGCCAATGGTCCACGCAAAAACCCTACCAGTGCCTTCTTTACTTCTTTGAATTTTGAATTTGCAGTTTTGGAACGAGAACTGCCAACAGAAGAAATAACAAGAACCTAATTAGGAATTCCCGCTCCGGCGGAAATGAACCACCAATTCATAAAGTGCAATTCATCAAGTACACCTCACCTTGTCAGATCCATTTTTGTGCATCATCAAGGGAAAGACCTGCTCAATAAGCCTTTTCTCAGGCACCCTTTTGTTCTCACAACCGTACATGAAAACGTTGTTCCGCCTGGAGTGACCGTGCAAATCGCAGTAGAGAAAAATCCCGTTCTCGTCCATTAACCGACGTAGCATAACCTTCGTGTGATAAATTTGCGGAAACGCCTCCCTCAGAACAGTCCTGTACTGCCTATTCAAATCCTGACCCAGGAGACAGCATCGGGAGTTGCCCACAATCACCCCATCCGGGTTCAGCATCGGAATTAGTTTGAAAATGAACCGGTCCCGAAGTTCCTGTTTGGGAATTCAAAAGGCATTGTATCCAGCTCCCAATATTACCTTCCCCACTACCATCTTTCCAGCTTAAGAAACACAGGACCGGAAATGGAAAAATGTGCAGGAAAAGCTCCAGCATAATCATTAACCTAAAAATTAGAAGGGTAATATTTCATCCTTTGTCCTTACGGACTGCAGGCTTGGGCTCACCTTTGCCTGAGGTGCGGAACTAGTCAAGAAGTCAATGATCCCCTTCATCATGTACGAAGACTGGGTTTCCCCCGGATGAACACGTGCGGAAAGCACAATGACGGGTTTCTGTCATGAACCGAAACAAGATATTGATTCAAGCGAGATGGAAACCAGAAACTTTCTCCCAATTACGTGCACTAGCAGTCACAAGCTCTTTTCACTCAACCTTCAGCCATATGAACTTCATAAAGGTACAGTACTAAGCCACTTGATTCTTAGGCAAGTCTACAGAAATCTAATGCGGAAGAAGTTACTTTCACTTCCGAATTCACCTACTCCAAGCAAGGAAACACATCTGTAACACATACTCTCATCAAACGCAAATTGAATCGAAATCAGCTCCAACCTTTGCTGTAGACGTGAGGTCTTCGTTTGAATTATCTGGAGAGGTTATCGTAAGAACGTATATGTTATTCCCCGCTAATGACCGGCACAGTAGCCGCTGTTGGCACAATTTGGCGCGTCTCTCGTCTGCCTAAAACCATGAATGTCAAAGTTCGAACACAAAACCAGTAAAAGTTTTCCACCGCCGTCAGCTCTATTGCCCACTGAGTCATAGTTTCTTGGAGGCAATTGTGAAGTTCCCTCATAAGAAAGAGCAAAAGAGGGGCGGTGAAAGGGAAAAGAAGAAAGCGTTTGTCATAAAGTAATGGTCGTTTCACTCACTTCAATACTGGCGAGGTAATTCTGCAAATTGGTGTATGTGTAAGGGTAACATTGAGCAAGGTACACGGTATCGTTGCTATGTCTGAACTTCAAGGTGAAAGTCAGCGTGTAGAAAGAGTTGTTGTCGTCCACCCTGGAAGCAAAAGAGATAAACGATCATGATAAAGATCGGCCTGGGACAAAACGGAAGTCACCTTCACCCTCGTGATGTGGCCTAAAGAGACTTCAAGTGTTTGCAATCGCTATTCACCTTTCCAGGTCATGCTCAACAATGTCAACAGATTGTAATAACAAAGGAAGCAGGGCTGTAAATGTGGATTCTAAGAATTAAAGCTTAAGAAACAAGGCTAGAACCAAGAGGCAACGGAAGTACCAAACTGGTATGAATAAGCGGTTGTTGCTTACATAATGTCGTTTTTGTAGTAAGCAATGTTTTGCCCACAACGAACCCATCCTTTATTGTTGAGCTGCGCTTCCTTTTCGGAATATAGAAGAGGCTTCATCCCGTATTTGTACAAACTGTCCGGTTTGTTCAAGTTCACTATTGAAAGACTGTAACAGATAAAATTAGGGATTGGATAACCTTGAATAAATCAGATTCAAGGTTTTAAAAGTGTCAAGACTAACACAAATATCATGGTGGAATGATCAAGCTCTCATCGGGAAGCTTGGAAACAGCTTACCGGTAGGTAACGTTCTCCTTTGTGTTTTGTATTCGAAAGTAAAACCATTGAGAATGACGGTCAGTGTACATATCCGGCCTTAAATACAGCTCGTAATAAACGCTGGTGATTTTGATGGCCTTGGCCAAATTTCCGCTTTCGAACCGGGACTCGAACCTGAGGGAATTCGGGTCGTTTTCGAATACTTCCAACTCCGAACTTCCGCCAGCGCAAGCTCTACAAAACTGATAAATAGAGCGTGTTGAGGCACACTTTTCATTTAAGGTAAACTTTTTAACCGGTTATTTTGTTACTCTGATAACGAATTTTCATTTTGCTTACGTAGTCAACGCTCAATTTGGGATTATAGTTGTAGATCACAGTTCCCATTTCTTCCCCCACCGGTTTTGGCTGGTTTTCAGTGTTTGTTGTATTGTAAAATGACTCTAGCCTTGGATGTACCTTTTCGATGTGGCGAATTTTTTCCGGTAGCACCTGTAATTAGTCATTGAATTGTAAAATTTCGACAAGATAAGCCAAAGAATTGAAGATCAGGCAACACTGCCTGGAATCTCTTGTAAGGCAACTATGCCTACCGTTAAACGCATCAGTTACCTGACATTCGATTGGCCATTTGGGAATATGCTGTAAGGAAGCAGTACTATACAAATCTCTCGGTTCTTTCAATTTATTCGCTATCCGTTCCTTTTCCGCTTCATCTGGGTCATAGGCTGCTTGGATAAACACCTTGGTTACGTAGATCGTCTTCGGTCATCATGGCGCTGCTTGCTGTAAGCAAATAAGCATTGATATTTAATTTAACTAATAATAAAAGCCGTAACATGGTATCTGACGGCTGAGCACCAACAGTCAGTTTCAATTCTACAAAGTTTACTTGAACTCAACTCTAACCACAATTAATTTAAAGCAGAAATGGGCTGAGTCTCAACCTCTTGGCTGAACGGGAAAAAATTTACTTTGTAATTCCTTCACATCCATCAAAAATTCCACAAAAAAAAACAATTTCAGTCTTATAGCCACCACATTTCGCATCAGGTTTTCGTAATCCTATAGCACCAGAGACACAATCACGTCCCACTACTGCACCCTCCCAGCACTAATGAGACTGTGTAAGCTCATTAAATTTTTTCGATACGAACGAGAGGACTGTTGCAACAATAACAAACAAAACACTGCAACATGTACAAAAAAACCTCAACCGTTGAAGTCATACTAGAACTAACGAATAACTGCCGTTAAAGAACGTTCTCGGTAGAAGGCCAGAGGAGAAACT
>VRMD01003730.1:0-10384 GCA_009872375.1 Sminthurides bifidus | reverse complement strand
AACAACTTTTCTCACAATCGGACCAAATTGCGAAACTCTTGTAACACATGAGAGCTTTTACCCGCAATAGTAATTACTTGTTCGTGGAGGCAGTTTGTCCAAGTTCGTCGACGTGTTTCCTCGGATGGAAACAAGCTCTGGTAATGATACCATTGGTTTCTTAAAGTCTCCATGACACTGTGAATTAAACAACGGGCTGTGCCAGGCTTACCTACGTTACTATTGCGTAATGCGAAACGTTAGCGCTATAGCCCATTTGCCTCTGTAGCTTCCTTCAGACGCCGTCACTCGTCAATCTGGTCAATGAAATGTCAATTTACTCAGCCTTGCAGGGAAGAGGAGAAAATGTAATTTTTGTACTGCTGTACACACCGCGGAAGTGATAATAGAGGCGAAAGTTGTCCAAGGCTCTATTCCTTGTTTACTACAGGAATGAAATACAGTAGGGTAGGAAAACTCTAAAATGGGGAATGGAAGCGTATAGTTGTTGGAGGATGTGGTGGTGATTCTGCGACAAGATACTTGGAAATACGCGGCTATGCTTTTCCCGTGGACATTAGTGTGGATGAGAGAAGTATACATCAAAGGCGTGGGCTGAAAGAGTTGAATATTCCGCACTAGAATTTGCAATCCAAGCTCCTTTAGCATAATGGCCGTACTGCCGGCTTTGAGAGTGCTGACAGGTTGTTTTGGCAGCTAAACAGCTTCACACGACGTACTTGGAGGTCCGGACCAGTTGAAGCTAAAAGAGTTCATGTGGCCTAGTTTACCCTGGTTAATTCTGAGAAATGGGGTGACATCGTCACGCAGTTAACGGGGAAGGTAGAGGTAAATCGGTACGGAGTTGCAATTTAAAATCTCCTTTGTTTAGGCTCCATGCTCTGATGCTATTTAAACAAAATGCGGAGAGACGTGCTTAGATAAGCTTTTGCTCATAGAATATTCTGCAAGAATTTTCAGCGCTTGAGCATGTAGCCCACGGCCATAGATTACAATGTGGTTCCTTCCATTTTAAAAAGTGAGATAAAAGTAGACTCTCGTACGGCTTGAAAGGAGGAGGAGGGGGGTGTGTGAATCCGGAAGGTGTGACGTGAGAGAGGATTAAGTTGATTTGTGTTTTTTTTCACAGACGTACAACGTAGACAAGCAAGTTCCGGATTCCGCCGGGACGGCGACAGCCCTCTTTAGCGGCGTGAAGACCAACTATTACATCGTGGGACTGGATGCCAATGCTAAAAAGGGAATTTGTGATCCCGAGTTCCGGGAAAGTGCCAAAGTGAAAACAATTATTGATTGGGCCATATCTGCTGGAAAATCGACAGGTAGGGCCGTTGGTTTTGGAAAGTTGGAAATCATGAAGAAAAAAACAATCATGGAGGGATGTAGTAGGAAGGAATTTTTCCGCGTCTGTCGGCGCCACGTATTTCAGCAGAGTTGCACACCGTCTGGTCAATACAGCGAGCAATAAATTTTTCCATAAAGCCGTTTTTGTTGCTGCGGGCAGGGGAGGCGCGCGGGATATTTATGTAGTGGAAAATTGCAAACTCAAGACTCCATTAAGCAAATGGAGAGCGAGGAAATGAAGATTGTAGCTTGCCACAAAGGAGAGGATGGAGGAAGGAATTTGTGCTGGGCGAGAGAGAAAGCAAATTGATAAAAGCGCTTTTGAGCGTTATACAGATTGCCAAAACTGTTTAGCGACAGCAGGATTAGTTTCATTAGAAGAGAAAAAAACGGTTTAAAAAGATTCGCAAGTGAGGAAGAGTGGAGGGAAGGACAATCGCATGCTGATAAACACATGGACGAGTTCCAGCCAACAGACGGTGACGAATGACTAGACAGAGAGCTTGAGATGCAGAGGCAAATGGGAAGGATAATTGCGCAAAGCGGTTGTGAGAGGGAAAATGGAGGCGTCTGTTCAAGATGATGACGAAAGTTGCGAGGAGTTGTGATGCAACTCTTGACAGAGGAAATGTATTACTTTGGCGTTACTATCACATGTTTCAGTTAAATAAGGGAGAAAAAATGCTCAGAAATTCCACCACCGTCTAGCATACTTGATGGAGTGAAAGGAGAGAAATTCTCCAAGTCTTGTGTTTTCCCCACGAAAGTCTCTGGGGATTCGGTCCTATGAAGAGTTGCATTTGTAGGTTAATAGCTTAAGTGATGATCTTAAAAACACGTCCCGTAATGCTCCTCAGACTGTTGAGCAAGGTTGAAAGGGAGCTGAAGCCCACAGCCTTGAGAAGTGATGACTGAGAGAGTGACATGGAGAAAATCACCAGAATCACTATTGACTCTTGAGTAAGACTTGTACGAATAATGGATGCTCCTCGAGGTTACTTCAAGCTGGAATTCCGACTCGATACAATTCTTAGTCACACGACGGTTAAGAAAATACAAAGAGATTTAACAGATTTCGCACTGGTGAAAGTTACACGCCACGAGCCCAAGACTACCAAACTACCAAAGGGGAAAAGCATACATGTAGGAAATTCCTCGAGCTGAGTTTGTCAAGGTCAGCCTTGGTTTCAGGCATGTGAAATATGCAATGCAGTTACAATGCTTTATGCCAGCTGGCGCAAGTTTAGAACTTTGTTACGAGATGCGAGTTTATTTATTCAGGACGTTTTTCATTTATTTGCTCTTAATTTATAGCTTATTTGTCTTTCGCGGAGAGCTGTCTCCTTTCGACGTGGCTCAGGGATACAAGTTCTTTCTGTGTGAATGTGCCTTGTATTATTGTAAGTACGAGGAATGTGAATTTACTGCTGTAATTTGCTCAAAGGCGTCTTGGCCATGAGTTTAAATTATTGCAACTTGCACTGAAACTTTATTAGTGACTGCGGCAGAGACGTCTGACAAGGAAGAGAAAAGACAACAGGAAAGAAGGATCTGGGAATAAAACTTGATTTTTTGATCCACATTTATGATGAAAAGTAACAACTTTTTACAAGGCGGGACATGAAATTATGTATTGTGAGTCATCTGCTCGTGAAGGGCTACTTGAATGCAATTACTGCAGGCTGGTTGTAGCCACAAGTCTCATTCATAGCAAAGGCAAATGGAACAAATAGGGGGAGTCTATAGGAATTACAGAACTAATTAGGAGAGCAGTAATACCGGTTTCTGGTATAGAAACGTAAGTAAGTAAAGTGAGTTTTAATAGTTGTAGCCTTTAACAGGAGTAGAGTCGGGTCCCAGGTAAGTTAAAGCTCGACACCTTAAGGGACAGCAGATATGGGTTTGGATAGACAGTCTGAGAGTGACCCAATCAAATGACAGACTCAAGGCCAATTATATCTGTTGAGTAAAGATTTACGAAGGATAAAATCCTGTTGTGAGCTCGTTAAAAACGTTGAGCAACTACTCTATGAGTTAGGGAAAAGTTTTTGTTGAAAACAAAAGCTTTTCGGTCATCGGAACTGAAACCTTTTTTTGTTTTTGTGCACCAGGCGTTGTGACGACGACTCGGATCACTCATGCGACACCGGCGTCGACTTACGCTGGAAGCTTTGATCGCTATTGGGAATGCGACTCTAAGATACCCGATGAGGAGAAAGCCAAGGTGATGCAAAGACATTGCACGACAGCTGGTTGAAGACGAGCCAGGAAAAAGCATTAATGTAAGTTGTCTCTTTACGCTGAAGAGCATCGTACAGGGTGAGATGGAAGTACGGTACTTTCTGGGTTTTTTTTTGCTGAACAAAAGGTTCGAGAATCAATTTGCCTCAACTGATTCGAGGTGAAGGGAAGTAATGCATGGGAGTGTTGACTTTTTTTTAGGTGATCTTTGGCGGAGGAGAGCAAGTTATGGTTAGTGGAGTGAACACCACCTCAGCCTGTACTCGAAAGGATGGGAAGGATCTGGCATACGAATGGATGGAATCATCACAAAGCGAGGAATCATAACTATACTTATGTGAAAAATAAAAACGATCTGCTCAAAATATCCCAGGATGCGGACTACGTTTTAGGTAAAAAGTTTTTCTATTACGATTCCCGTACTTTTGAATGCACGCTCTTAATCTCCTCCTCGCGGCATGGACACAGTTGAGGAAAATACGGAATTGGAGCTCATTGAAATTCTCCACCAACCGGTACGGAGTATGATGACTATTAAGAATTATCGCTTTTTGTCGCAACGACTTGAATTTAAATAACTGGTCCACGTTAAGTGAACTAGTTGCAGCCTCGGAGAAAGTTTGGGAGGAAAGACATAACGAGGGTAGCATGCGTAAGTCAGGGGAGCTCACGCGTTGAAAAAAATAGAAAAAATTAAAATGCTAGTTATCTCAACAGACATGGCTGGAGGTAAATTAGCACTTGTGAGATAACCAGATGAAGCAACTAAAAGAAAGATAAAAAATAATCCCTGCGCCTCCCTCAAATTATTCGAGGTCAATTTATCGTGAACCTCGTCACGTTTCTCAGAGGAACTATAAGGAGAGGAGAGTAAATAAAAGTCATTCGTAAGCAAAGCGCGGGACTCTTCAACTGTGAAAAGCTGACCGTTACCGGCCTGTAAAACATCACATTAGGGCGGAGATGAGCCAAGGGCCGAAGGAAATCTTGGACTTTTATAGGAGCTTGGATGGAGGTTAAGGAAGAAGAGGGAAATCTAATGATGAGTCACTGTCGCTATTGACCGCAGGTCTGTTTGCACACAATCACTTGCCCTATGACAAAGACCGGAATTTGAACGGGACCGGGGAGCCCAGCCTGGAAGAAATGACCGCCAAGGCAATCCAAATATTGGCAAAGAATGACAAAGGGTTCGTCTTGATCGTAAGTAAGATTTCTAGAACGTTGATGCTTGACCTTGATTTGGTTGTTCTTGATTACGGTTGCAGTAGCTAGAGCTTCAGTAGTTTGATTTTACAAAATTAAACTCGGAGAGATAGAGCTTTCAATTAATGATTGGGCTGAAAAATACTGGAGACAGGGCCTGAAAATGCAGTAGGTAAAGACAGGACCCATTACATGAATATAAAAAATAAGACATGAGCTGGAAGATAATTTTGAGATTGAGGAAGCGGGCTGAAGAATTTTTTCGATCAACCACCAGAAAGCCAATTACAGTTTTTATTGCTGATACTGTATGTGGACATTGTACATGTACTTGGGGATCCACGGGTGTTTTAAAGTAGGTCTTAAGCGAGCAGAATGGTGGTTTTAATATTTCATTGGTTTCAGTTCTTTTCTTTTCACCTTATCGATTTTCTCACTGTAAGAATGGCTCTATCCTACAAACAAAAAGGGCAAGAGAAGAAAGGGCAGAAATGGTTTTGGAGAAAGCTTTCGGACTGCTGTGATGCGAAACGCAGGCTAATTCGTATGCTATGTGGAAATTCCCCTTTGAGCTCTGTTTTCTCCTCGTGGTGTTTAAGTGAACCTGTACGAGGTGGAAAAGCGGATATTGGAACATAGCATCCGGCGGTCGTCCGGACAAATGGCAGTGAAAATATGTAATGGGCGAGGCCACGATGTTGGGCCACGGTTGACTCGACTGTGGAGGGCACTGATTAATTCATCTGGTTTGGTTGATGAACTGCAGGTGGAAGGGGGACGGATCGATCACGCTCATCACGATAATTATGCCAAGATCGCCATCGAGGAAGTTGTGGCATTTGACAAAGCCATTGAGAAAGCCTCGCATACAACGGGTGATGATACTTTAATCCTCGTCACTGCAGATCACTCACACTCCTTCTCGGTGAATGGATACCCGGAAAGAGGGAATCCAATTGACGGTAAGCTTTCTCCTAATGCATGCCTTTGAGCGAGAATCAAAGAGAGGACGACAACGACGATCAAAACTGCAACCCTGGACGAACAGATAGTGAACGTAGACTAAAGGTCCCAAACGACTGAATGTTATCAAGGATGGTAGTGAAAAGGCCAGAAACCCGGCCGGGTTCCGGCTTCGCATGCATTTATGGCCGGGCCACAAGGACGAGGAAGCAATTTTCTTTTCAAATACTTTCGCGAGGCCCATTTCTCTCTCCAGCTCCCACTTCTTCCCTTTGCCTTCACTCTTTAGTGGCCGTGTATTCCGTACACATGAAAAAGTATCGTGCTTTTGCTTGATCCCACCAAGTTTTCTCACTGCACTTGTTCCCATCTTTTCTCCTTCATTGAATCACCACCAAGTTGAGCTTCCCACCGCGAGCACGAATGGTAAAAACCTTGGAGGACGAAAGCATCCAGGGGAAAATATATCCACAATCAAATTTTGCCTTAGGAGGGGGTCCGATTCATTGAACAGGAACCGAGAATCAGCGAAAAGCTATGCGTTTGAAAAATGTCTCCTTTCCATCCATTCCCTCTTTCCCTCGGCCCATTTCTGCAAATGGCAAAGGATCTGCGAACCATTTCCACGCAGCTGAGAGAGGCAACAACCCCCATGCTAAGGTGTAGAGCAACTGACAAGAGATAAAAGCCCAGCTATTTGCATCCTTGCCGGGGGCCACACAAGTGTTGATTGCAAGATAACAAATACTACATGGCACAATGATAATCTTACACATAAAATTACTCGGAACAGGAATTGGAGCTTACTCAGCCGAGGGATTTCCTTACCAAACCCTTTCGTACATCAACGGGCCGGGCTACTACTACCACAGGACTGAAGATGTTCAAAATGAGCAGGTGAACAGGACGAACAGCCTGAATACCTGGAGAAACCTTAATGAATCTGCAGAGGCTAATGCGGAATCAAGAGACAGTCTTAGAACCGTGCCGCATCATGCAGGCTATTGGAATGATGATGAGACGCACGGAGGAGAAGACGTGCCGGTTTATGCAGCAGGTGAGTTTAAATTAGCAGCAAAGAGGATTAGGCTTAAAAAATCCCCTTGAAGAAGAATGAAGGATTGGCGCAGTCCTAGTAAAATGCACAGTTTTCTAAAGGCTCAGCAGCTGAGAGTCTGACGCACCTCGTGCACATGTACAGATAAGGGGGAGCATGTCGACCCATGCTAAAGCAAAGTCTCGGAAACAAGCTCATAGTCATGTTTCATAACTTGAACAAATACCCGGCAATGGCCCTCCGGAAAGAAAATGGCGTCTTGATAGATTCTTGGGAGGGTTCCAGACTAACATACTTATAAAATAAGTCAAAAAATGAAATGTAGTTCTCCGAGTAATTCAGTTACCTTAGGAACCTTTGAAGGGAAATTCCGCGTACCATGGCCGAAGAAAAGGAATTTCACCTCTTGAAAAGAAATCTTTTAACAGCTGAATTAGCGGTAGACAAAATTCTAGATTACTTCATCTATTTCCTTCGAGCAGTGTATTACGTAAAGGAGTGATATCCGGACTTGCTGAATATATTCATTCTATCCACTTTATTTTTACACACGCATCGTGTATTTCCATACCCGAGCTCACAAAAAGGAAGGGATTTATAAGACTGGTTAAAGCTTATTACACAGAACCCATAGTGTTTTAAAGGAAAAAATTATCTTGTTAAACCACTGGCTAGCCTGTGAGATTTGCAAAGTAGGGCAATAAAGCGGCCTACTTTCACCCGTGTCTGACTCCATACTCCATAGTCTGAAATCATGGGCAATGGAACTGAACTGTTTACTTTCTCTACAGGTCCAATGGCACATCTTGTGGAAGGTGTGCATGAGCAAACGCATGTGGCCTACGTGATCGCATACTCTAGTTGCATCGGACCGTTTGAAAAAGATTGCAGGACACCAGTTTCATCAGCTGGGACTAACTTCATGTACAACGCCATTTTTCTGCTTTGTCTCCGTCTCCTTTTCAATATTTCAACTTTTACAGAACATTTAACATGGAAATTGACACGTAACCCAACCGGTGCATAAGTTCTTAATAATAATTAAATAATTAAGCAAGACGTAGATACTGGTTGACTCCAGCTAATTATATTTCTGTAAACGGTTGATGAAGAGAAATGAGTTGGAATTGAATAAAATGTTTTCTTTAAAAGCTGAACGAATTCAGACACCAAAGGCAACTTTCACTTTGCATGATGCCATTCAGCATGGTCACTGGACTGAGCAACTTGCTGCTTGCGCTGTGAGCCAGGCTGCGGGTGGTGAAAGTAAGGACTGGTTACATTTTGCGAGCTATGCATAAGCATCTGCTTTTGCAGAGACAATATTTGCTCAAGGTCATCCAGTTTTGAAACGGGGCTTTGGATAGAGTTGCATGCTCGAATGACTTGACGCGTAGTTGCTATAAATATTCTGCTCAGGTTCAAGACAACGACAAAAGGAAGCGCTTTTAGAAGCTTGTGGGAAAGTGGAATGGTATAGAGTTGCATGCTCGAATGACTTGACGCGTAGTTGCTATAAATATTCTGCTCAGGTTCAAGACAACGACAAAAGGAAGCGCTTTTAGAAGCTTGTGGGAAAGTGGAGTGGGTGCAGTAAAGAATTATGGGGAGGAGAAGAAGGGATGAATAAAGACACACTGGGCATATTGTAGAACGGAAACGAATCTTTGACACAGAGTGGTCCTCGTCCACATTGAAGGGACAGCCAGGAGGAATAAAATGGTTTACAACTCCAATTAATGGCTAAAATGTCAAAGCAGAAGAGCTGGTAGAATTGCAAACTATTCCACATGTTTACGACGAGTCTCAGGTTTACCGGAATGCTTGCCGAGAAGACAGCTTACGGGGCGGAGGACGGGAAGACAAGCCTAAAAAAAGAAATGAAAAGTTATCCGCCAGAAAGTAAGTCATAGAAACCGGCTGTAATTCCCGCAGCAAAGGTGCATCAACGACAACGATCCCCCTTTACGACAGGATGGCACGAGTGGCAGGATTGGAGCAGTTGGAGAAACACTTGCAAATATGATAAAGGCGCGAGGACAGGATGTGTGACAGTGTACGCGTCCATATTTTATGTGACTGTTCAAATGTTAGTGTAGGAATGGATATGTTTACATATCTGAGAATCTGAGCTCAGTTTACTACTCAGCCTGCCAGCTGGATTGGGTATGGTGAAGAGCACACGGGAACATAAAACACGTATGGTTCAAGGAATGCATTTCAGAGCTTTCTCGCAGAGAAAGTCGCTCATATTCAGAAGATAGCCAAGGCGAAACTCGGTGGGAGAAGAGGTGGTGGAATGCTTGTGTGGGAGGAATTTGAGGGCGTAATTTTTATTCATAATGCTCAAACCCATATTGTGGGAGGGAAAGAGCATGTGAAGAAATGTGCTGGAAGTTGTGCATTATGCACTCGTATACATCAAGGTAACAAGTATGAGAGCTCTTGCCGAAAGCCTGTGGTCAAGTAAGTTATGGGACGGGAGTGGAAGTATAACTCTTCTCCGAAGGGAATCTTTTGAGAAAGACGTGATGATTACTTGAGTTTGGATGAGAGAGAGAGAGAGAGAGAAATCACATATCGATACATGTAAAGGGGGAAGTATGGACGAGGAGGAAGGACGGCTGGGCTCGGATGCCGATAATGGATGTTGGAAAGAAAACAAAGAGGGGTGAAATACGAGTGAGATATAGAAAAATTATCTACTGGCTTGTCACGAACACGGAGCGGGAGAGAAAAGTGTGGGAAGTGGCTAAAAACTGCGGCGAGTTGGAGAGAAAACTGAGGTAATAAATGAGGCTGTGGTTTGCGAAATGGTGAAAGGCAAACACTTGTTCGGGAAGTAAACAATAAAGGGGCTAGTTATGAAAAATGTATTTCTACCCCGAGGCATGTTAAACAGATTGGCAGGAAATAGAGGGCTGTGAGGAGCGGTGAAGGGAGTCCGAGTCCACAATCACTTCAGCATGTAAATCAAACAAAGAATGCTAAAAAATTTTCAATCTTGTGCTTATACTGAGTGATGGTAAAGTACAGTCCATCCATTGTCGAGAAGTTAATTCAGAAAGATAGGAAATCAAGCCTTTGTTTAATATCTGTAGATCTTGTGTGAGCAGGAAAATTAGAAGGGGATTAACAAGATGAGAAAGAGGAAAGAAAATGATGGAGATATTACTTTTTTCAAGAGAGATTTTCTCGATACATTCAATTCAAGGACACGATCGGATACGCAGGATTCTGGGATGGCAACCGGATAGACAGCAGCCCATATGTAGGTAGATAAGAAGCTGGCGAATTCGCGCCAACGAACTGTAAGTTTGCTCCCTGTCAAATTAAGTTGAAGTTGGACAGATAATAAACTGATGGGGGATTCCATCTCCGTGGTCATTTACAGATAGAGAATAGGTAGTGCTATAAGCTAGAAGTGTTAGAATCGACACTAATGGACAGAGTTCATTCTCCCCCAAGGATCTTTCTTTGGCGGTAAATAAATCTGATGGAAACTAATTGCTTTATGATCACGTGGATTTTCCTTGGCGACCGACTAATCACAGTTGTTGTCATGCCGCCATC
>VRMD01003729.1:0-10388 GCA_009872375.1 Sminthurides bifidus | reverse complement strand
TATGCATGAGTGATCTAATTTTTTCGCAGCTATGCGGTTACTTCCTATTCTCACGGGGGTTATCAGGATCACAGCTAAAATTTTGGCAGCCGGATTCCTCTCCGGCATCACCTTCATCTTCTTTGCACTCTTCGTAAACATTGGTTAACTTGTGGTTTGATACGAGGAACTAGGGATGCATACAACTTTTAATAAAAAGTTTAATCCCACCGTATATCAAAGCTGGCGCAGCTAGTTCTATCTCAAATCCTTAAAGTAAAGAAGGTGGGTGGAAAGAATCTTGTAGAAAGGTGCGGTGGAAAATTTTACTTTCTTCTCTGCCTGTTTTAGACCGGGTCCGAATTCTAATGTTAGTGCAAACTATGCTAAATGCAAGATATGGGAGCATGAATTATTTTCCCGTTAGTATGAGTGGATTGAGTTCGTCGTAGAGGGTCAGGAAGGAGAGCAGGTCTCTCTGCAATGAGCTAAACGCAAATTATAGCTAGCTCAAGTTCATATGACATAACACAATATTTATTCATAAGATACGGTTTGAGATAATTGGAGATTGACACAAAGTAGGATCATAACGTATACAATAACCCACGAGCGAATGTACAAGTTCACGCATGCACTCATTGTCATCGAGGAGCGTTATAACAATTTGGCTAGACAATATATTAGCTTATAGATTTTCTGATACAGAAGTAATATCTTTATTATTATAATATTGTTATATATTACGTAGGACACGTACTTTCACTATAAGTTCACAGTTTCCATGTGCTTCACCACTAGAAGAAGCAAGAGCAGCGTCACGCCTTTCAGCGTTTAGCAAGAACTTTAGGTACACATTTTTTCACTAGTACTTTAATTCTTGAATTAAATCCTTTCAGCGTCCCGTATAATGCTTGCAAACTAATTATCAAATCTATAAATTTTCCCACATGACCAGCAATTGTCCATTCTTATAGGCGCTGGTTTTACTACAGTTCGACTCGTGGCATGGAGACTTTGCTTATCTCTTTCCCTCTTCAGGGAGAAAAGGCTGAAAAGAAAGTTCAAAGTCTGCGAAACTCTATGCATCATCTTCATGAATTTAAGTTTGTAATAGAATAATCTATAATTCCCGAGATTAGATGATTCAAACGCTGGTAAAGTCTAACTAATTCGTAAATTCTCATCAGAAACACAAGCCTAGGCTCGTACCACGAAGCTGTCTTAATGCGCTGGAACCGAATTCTGTACTGATTTAAAGAGCCGAGTTCAATTCCGTCTGAATGCAAACCTAACTTTCCATGACTGCGTCTGGCTTCAGGACGTTTCAGCCATGTTGGATTTACGTGTCCTGCAGTCAAGACAATCTTCACGCTTTTCGTAGTGAGAGATGGCTTTGGTATTATAGACCGAGGAACTGTACCGAGAAAGAACTCAAAGCTTTTGTATAGCCTGAGCTGAGATACTGAAAATGTTACTTGCAAGTTTTTTCTTCGAGTAAGATTTAAACATAGCTGCAATCACACACTGTATTAAGTAGCCACAGGTTGAAAAAAATGACCTTCCGTCGGTATTTAGCGAAACTTGGCATTAAAGCTAGCATGAAGTGCTTATCATGGAAAAATGCATTAGTAGGACACAGGTGCGTAATTGAATAAACTTTAGGCGTAAATTATGGTCTCCGAGCTTTTGCACAAGCCTGTCGAGAATTCGTGGACATGGAAATCCTAGGAAAGCTTCCGGTCCTGCACCGTCACGCACTTTCGCTAAAAGAAATGTGACTAATTTTATCCCAGCTGTATTAGTAATTATCTACGATAATAGCATAGCAGTACAGAGAAGGAGAAAATTTTCGCCTTGTGGAGGTTAGCATTGGGGACCTGCCTCATAATAAAGACTAGAATGGAAAACGCTGAAGGCTTTACGGTGCTTTCTCTAAATGCTTTGTGAACTGCAAGATCCGGCTCGCAAGCTAATTCTCAACTCTTGGTACAAAGCTTATTGGACTATTACTTGTGTCATGTTATCTTTTCCACTTGCTTTTAGACCAGACCCCTTCATGAAATCCAATAGCGGGCAGGGAAAAGATCCCGTGGCCTGTTTTCTTCTCCATTTTCCTACACTCTGCGAGTTGATGAGACTGTTCTTACGATCAATCAAAAAGTCTGACAAGCATTTCAACTTCCCCTCGGTACGACACGCAAGTTTGACAGCTTACTTAAATTTCACTAAAATTCTGTTTGTAGCTTGTATTTCTGTTTGCCAAGTTACTTTCATGTGCGGAACGAAAGACAAAAGCTAACTGAAGTTTGGCTTTGGGGGGAAGGGCGCTACAACTTGGCATTTTCTTCCGGGACCAAAAAACCTGCGAGACAAACGGACAAGCTGCTACCTTTGGTTATTCAGCACCCTGATTAGCTCATGGAAAGTAACTGTCGTAGCTACCTCATTATTGTACAATGCACCTGGTTATTTTTAATTTTTGAGCTCTTTCTCTCTCATCTCGTCACAATAACCGAGTGGTATTAATTTGTAGCGAAAATCTACCTAGCGTCCAAAGCTACACGGGACAAGTACAAGAACCCTTCATTGTGACCAGATTCGTTGGAGGGTTTACAAAGATTAAAATATGTTATCATCAGATAATGACTCAGGTTGAAGAAAGAGAACCGTTATCTAATTCAAGAGCCTCGATAGAAACACTTGCATTACCTCTGCGCCTACCCCTTTACTTTATCTAGTATAGCATCAGTCAGACCTTAGCAAGTTACAGACTATGAACTGGTAGCGTTATATAGTCGTCGCTGTCTTCCCCGTAAGTAGTAGTGGTAGTTACACAACGTGAGTTATCAGAGCTGATTATCTTAGCGCCACTTGGCCTAATAAACTATAATGCTTTTCTAAACTGATGGACTGCTTATAAGCCGTAACCGCCCACGTTCAATCTAGTACGATCACATATACCTGGAGCGCACTAAAAAACCCAGTTCTGGAACCTATACCGAGATACGAGACCAAAGGATCACGATCGCTTAAGCTGATTTCATTCGGATTCATTACAGTACCTCATCTTCCTTCCGCTCATACCGGTAGATTAACCCAACTAGTATGAGACGATGAGTGAAATAGAAAAACCGTGTTTAATGACTGGCTTGACGTGATACAGATGTAATCTGCCCCTAGTCAACATCAGGACTACACTTTTTTACGATAAAAAACATGAGTACCTGGCACCCGCTGACGGCTGAAATTTCATGAACAATGCCTCGTGCCAAGGATATTTTACTGTCTCTTAATTAGTTTACGAATGAGGAACTTAACCCTATCAGTGTCTGCAGAACAGCATCACTGACAGCCTCTTCAACCGCTCAAAAGGCAGAGATAGTTGGATGAACAATGCCCTCATCATGTTTTTAGTGCAGTAGTACCGTTGCGGACGGCCTGTTGCGGTTATAATTCTTGTCTTGTCTTCTTACTTCCAGCAGCTGACAAGGCAGCCGGCCTTCCCATTGTGCTTTTGCAGTTTGTATACATAAGAGCACAAGAATTGAATGTATCAAGTTAATAGGATTCCGATTCTAACGTTCAACCTAGGCTACGTGTACTAGTTTACCAGCGGTCAGATAGATTTCAGTATCACACACCGATAACTAACTTTGCTATAACGCCGAAACTGCAAGAATAAAGTATCAGCCCGTAGTTGTCAAAGAGATAGAGAGAGCTGAGGAGCTAACAAGAGCTTATTGTTGTATTGGTTGTAGTCCGTAATCCTAAACTCCTATGTGATTAGCTACAGCCACCCATAAATTCGTTTTTCATTTTCGTAGTACGTTCCATGCCCCGTANTAACAAGAGCTTATTGTTGTATTGGTTGTAGTCCGTAATCCTAAACTCCTATGTGATTAGCTACAGCCACCCATAAATTCGTTTTTCATTTTCGTAGTACGTTCCATGCCCCGTATAGTTCCTGCTGATTTGACCGCATCCCTCGGATGTGTTACGTTTCCGTTTGTTAATATGAAATACTATGGTAAATGAATAAAGTTTCTCTAAAACTATACAGTTCATCTTACGTACAAATATGTTGCTTCCCCTCGGAGGAATTATTCGTCGTCGAATTATTTCCGGTATATCCTCTATCATTGATTACTGCTTATGGATTACAACGCTTGGAGAACGGCCATGTTCACTTATTCACATGGCTTAAGATTAATTAATAATTAATTTACCGCGTTGTGCAACTCAAAGTTCCATGCCACCAGTACCGTGCCTTGATCCCTGTGTTCACACCTGTGCTGTTGTTGCATTCGCCCTGGTAATTGTTCCTCTCATTTTCCGGTAATCGGCCCTTGAGACGAAATTCGGTCGTTTCCCTAGTTTGAATTGCACGATTCCGATGGAGTCCCTTCCAGACAAGCGTCATTATCCTTGGCGGAGATGCACGAAACTAAGATGGTGACAAGATTGAATCAAGAATCTAAATAGTAGCGCTCCCACAGCCTTTTCACTGCGAATTGTCTGAAAGAGAAGGAAAGACTCAAGATTAAGCTCTAGAACCATTGCTCATGAGATGGCATCAAGTCAACGGCCACCAACAGGCAGGAGCGGCAGTAAAGCGGTACACCTTTTAACATACCAGGCTTAAGCTTGATGCTCCGGTGTCTATCCTTCGTGCAAATCTCCTACCTGCCCCAGCATTTCTGATGAGGCGGAACTCATTGCTAGCTCAAAGGGAAGTCGTAGTTGGCACAAAGTGATCGCTTTCACTTTCACCCCGCTCATATGCTTAGGATGCTTGTGTATTTCGGCGATACCACAGTTTGCGTCACAGGAGTAATCACCACGTCTAGGGATGTGGTACAGTCAAGGCAACATTCTCATATTGCGAATGAGCAGAATGCGAATAGCTGCTGAAACATACTGAGTTCGCGTGGGAGGTAGCTGGATCTGAGAGGGAATCGTCGAGGTGAAAGTTAGGAGCGAAATTTTTCTTAAACTAGTTCACGAGTTGTGTAGCTCGTCTGGAACTGGGTAAGAAAAGTATTCTTGCTCCAGATGTAGCATTGGGAAGACTCACTCCATGTCACACTTTCTCCGGGAGGGTGGCACAGTAAAGTTTTTTCCCCGCCGTTTTTACGATACGGCTGAGACTTACAGGACCAGTCAGAAGCTTGGGATGAAAATTCTCTTTTTCCTGTGGTTACCATTCCTTGAGAACTTTTGGCCTCCAGAGATGTACAGGCTGTAGTATCGCAGAAGGCTCAAATCTTCCAATGATACACCTTTTGATACGTTGGGGAAATTTTTTTCCGCTTATTTCTCCTGTCGTCCGCAGTACTAAAAATCAAGTTAATGTTCTCCATGTCCAGGGAAATACATGCGTATTATTTCCAGACTACTTACAGCGGTTAAGGCTCGCTTATCTTGCGTACATGGATGACAAAGGTTGAGAACATGACTTTCCCTGCCTTAAATATTAAAGACGGGTTACTTGGACATGTTAATGTGCTCTGGCCTTGTCTCTGAACTTGGTATGCCACCTGCACGCAACCTTTAATATATTGAATGTGCAATGAAACTAACGGTGAGCGAGGAGCAAAACCGTCATCATCAACTACCTATTGTATCTTCTTTTTACATCGGGAACAGAACCACTTTAACCGCTCCTGTCTCAAACTTTCTGCATTAAATTGCTCCTTCCGCTTGTCGATACCGATTTTTCACAACCCCCCCTCCGTTTAGTTCCAGGCTACACTTTCCTTCTTGTTATTGATTCTCTGATTTTCTCCAAGCGTTGCCCGAGGCAATTTATTCTCAATTTCTCATCCGTTTCGTACAGATTAACGCTTCACTGACCACGAAAATCCTTTGTGCTTTTTGTCAAGATTTACTGGAGGTTTTCGCTTTAATTTAACACAATGCTTGCTCCATTTTTTTGACTTTACTCCTATATGGCGTGGGAAGACTCTGAGCGCTCTCCCGCCACTTCCTTTGATACCATTCTTTTTTATGCTTTTCATTTGTATCTTTACAGGCAGGAAATCTCCAATAAATTCCAGCTTTCTGTTTTTTCCACTGCTGAGAGCAAATGCATTTTTATACTGAGACAAAAAATACTCTAGGAACTTGCACAAGAATGAGCGTTAGTTAGCATTCCCGTGAAAGGAGCGTGGATCGTTCCGACATGGAGGATGGAGGAAAAATCTAGTCCACGTTCGCAACTTCTAGTCGTTATTTAGGAGAATTGCTTCCAGCTGATAAGGCATGGATACGACTTGCTCCTCAGTTGACTTCATTTTGTGCTACTTATTCATTAGCGTTTAAGAGATGATTTACTAATGATACTTAAGTTGGCATGGGGAATACTGAGTACCGGTGGGTAACCATGGTAACGAGAGAGTTAGCTCCGCTGTCGTGTTATCCTCAAAGATTATGGTGACCTTAACCCCCATAATGAAAGTTTGAATAATCGGTCCAAGGCTAATCCTGATCTGTGTTTGAGCAGATTTATGTTTCTTCTCATGTCACTTTGACCTAGTTCACATCAATAAACTCCGAAATCAACTTGGAGAACAGTTCTTACACGCAGATTATCGACGCAGCGCTGGACTCAGCCCAAAAGTTTTGGTCATCAATTACAGAATGAGGATTTATGAAGGCTTCAATGCTCTTCCGGAATATCCGGAAGGTTGAATGCTTCTCTGCTTTTGAAACAAAGGATGTGGTGGGTTGATTTTATTGCTACATCCTGTAATTCATTTGTGATGGTGGACCGATTGGCAACTCAAGTGATTAAGGAGATTGTAATTTACTTTGCTCAATGGCTCTTACCACCCTTGGGACACTTGTCTCTTAATTTCAAGCTCAAATCTTACAATAATCTTCTCAGAGATAACACACAAACTTGAAAAGAGAATTATGCCATCGTTACGATTGCTCACCCGTGTCTTATCTGTTGCCATAGTTTTGAGGATGCAGGAGCAAATCTTGAATTTGATCGGGGACATGACTGGGCATTTGCGAAGTACTCAAATACAGTTTTCTAAATTTTCACTGATGAAGGATGAAGCGACGGTGAGAACGGGCATGTGATGGACGTACTTTACTCTTTCTCAGAATTACGGTGTTTGTAAGACTCTCTGCCCCCCACTAGCTTGAGGTTAGACGAGGGTGACAATTTGCCGAGACGTTTTTCTGCTTGGTTTTCACATTCGAGTTGGACTTGGTAATCAAGGAGGCTAAAGAGCAAATTCATGTGACAGCTACCTCTGCTCTGCCTCATTTCCTTCTTATGTTCGGTAATCATTGAAATGCGCATTACAAGCACATGGCTCTCCACCCCTTCTTTCGCTCATTCCTCTGTTACATCCGATATTGGCGGCGGTGCAATGAATCACACATTCTTACTTTCGCTCTAATAACTTTCTCGAGCCTTTCTCTCCGAAGGAGATGGTAGTGACATTTGAATACTTTCACCATTTTTCAAAATCCGGGTCTTGCACTCGTAGCTACCGCTCCAACTGGTCCAAGCTCCAATTGCCTTTTCCTTGCTCTCTTTTTGCCGAAGGCCATTCGCAGTACCTGCCTCTTGCACTGGGGCTATCGATGATTCTCTAAGCGAGCAGACATCAGAAATGAGTTAAAGACAGCTCAGTGGCTGCATCTGATCGTGACACGTTTTACGATCAGTGCGAATTTCAGCTTTTGCACCATTCAAATCGGAAGGCCATGGTACAATGCAAGCCCATTCACCAATTTTTGAATCCTTGCGTAACAGAAATATTTGAATGCATCTTCAAGTCTTTCACACGTCAAATCCCGGTTTGGAAAAGGCTCCGTTGTAATTTATACGGCTATCCGTACTCATCTGCAGGGCACTTCATCACTCCGCTGTCGTCAAAAGCTCTTTTCCCCCCTCCTTTAGGGCTCGGAGTGAAAAATAAGAAATTATTTTTTCAAATGGCACCTATCCTAAGATTTCAGCTGGACAAAATCCCTTGCTCATGTTTTTTTTTCTGGTGAAGACTACTCTTTCAGTAGTCCGAACTGCCTCACAGTATTGCTATCATTTATTGCAGTGACAAAACCAATTTTTTGTGCCAAGTCCTCGTCTCTGAAACTTGAATAGCACATATCATTTTAGAGGAAAAGTAGAACTCGATAATTTGATTATGTCCAGGCTCTGATTTCCCTTAAGACAGGGCCTCTATGTCCTCCATGCAGACTTGCTCGAGATATTAGTGCCAGCAGTTTGTTCCAGTCCGGAATGAATTTCGGGACAAGTTTCATCCTGATGATTTCTGTTTTCCCTCTCTGTGACATGACGACTGAATTTTTTAGTTCCACCTACACCAGGGCTCTGATTGCAAGGTTCCGGACACTCTTTGTCCCGGAAGCTTGTAGACCTCCGGTTATAAAAGGGATTCAAAGATGACATGGAAATAGTCCTTGGTTTTAGTTTGAACGGAAGGAAGATGCAGTGAGAAAAGTTGCTACAAACTAGATTTTATTTCACTTCAGACCTTCCTCCTCAGCCTTTTCTCCCTTTTGTTAAGTTGTTGTTCTTCTTTTTGAAATTTTTCGAGACAATGAAAACTATCTGTTTAATTGCAATAATCTGCTTATTACTCGGTTTCGTGAGTTGTAATTCACGAAGAAGTGACAACAGCAAACAAGGCGATCAGGTGAGCCCAGTTACCAGTTACTTCAACAAGATTTAGTGTTAGATGTACGTAGGTACACTTACTAGAGCCAATCAACCTCAGACTTCAGATTTATAATCTGATTATGGAAAAACTGGCTAGATTTCGAATTAGGTAATACTTCTTCTTGATACTAGCAGTATTTCAGACTTTTTTCTTGATTTTGACTTGCAGAGCAAAAATGGTAACGGAGATATACCATTCTGGGCTGCCAGAGGCAAGCGTACCGACGTACTTGGCAGCTCACGCGGAGTGGATATTCCTGAAGACTGGTCGGCCGATTTCGGAGAAAATTCTCCAAAAGAGCGATCTTGGGACACACTGATAGGTAAGAATGCATAAAAGTAGTTTTCATTTCCGTTGGAAAACCAAGGCTGTACTTGAAACTCTGAAAGTATTATATTTTTGCTTATGCATGGAAGTGACAATGCCGTTCGGCAACTTCCTCTGCCGTTTGAAACTGAATAGGTTTAGAATTGCGTTCTAGAAAGACAGGCTTCAGAGAATTATGATTCCGAGAGATACGCCTGTCCGCATTAAAAGTAAATGTATAGTGATTTGCTATGTTCTAGTGAATTTCGGTTCACGCTCCGATAATCCCGCCAGCAGCTGTCTTCAAGCACGGTTGTAATTCCATTGTCTTCTATGATGGCATTATCACGACAAAGATCCATGTACAACCTTCTTTACAACGTTCACTTTCCATCATATCCTAGTTTATTTTGTCATGCTTGCCAGGGTTGAAGCTGCGCATTTCCTCAATCCCTTCCAAAGACTTCACGGCGGATAAGTAGCTACATGGGGGTACGGCAGTCATCGAGACTCAGGGTCTTTAAAAATTTCGCTACGTGAAAGCTAAAAATTCCGTTTTGGATTTCCCAAGCCTTTATGGAAATAGCGCTCGTATTTGAAATCCGGAGCTGGTCCTTCAAAAAAACGGCCATGTGCCAGATACAATGTTATGTTATTTGCACGGGTCGCAGGTTTGTGGCCGCGGTATGTTGACCACATTCATATACATTTTGGTAATTACAGGAGGGTCTGGTGGAGAGAGAGATAATGGCGGAGACGCTACGGGAGAAGTAACGATCCCGGTTCCACTATCGTGGTTCGTGCACGAGCGGCCTTTGCTCCTACCCGCCTCAGCTAGCAAAGGAACTCGCTCATCCCGGAATTTGTTCGGTGCTTGGCTCAAACTACTCGACAAGAGAAATGATGCTGCTGACGGTAATAACGTATCTGGCAGTGGAGGATCAGGCTCTCATTCGCAACCGGAAATCCCTTTTTGGGCGGCCAGAGGATAATTTTCATTTCCCTCGCCGTATATTCACTTACTGGTTGGATCAATGAATTGCCCCGTACGAAAAACTAAAAGTAGATGTTTCCACTGCATACTGAACATTAACTTTCTCTGTGTGTTAGTTTAATGCCAGCGACGTAGCTGGAATCCTTTCGCCACTTGGAACTAGGGTTTCATCAGACTTGAGTTGTGATTTTATATAACTAGCGGCACAACTGCCTAAATCTGAATCCTGCAAAGTCCTGCAAAAGTCTGCTTCTACAAGTTCATCCTTTCTAGAAAAAAAAATTGAGTTTTTCACTCTTAGCACGAGATGTCCGAGTCCAATAAAGAATGTAGCCGTAAAGGATACTGAGGTAGCTTAACTTTCCCCATCGTTGTATTTGTCTAGTTTTCGGTCGGTGTTT
>VRMD01003728.1:0-10389 GCA_009872375.1 Sminthurides bifidus | reverse complement strand
AAAAACCTCATCCTTTGATGTAAGTGTTGCTCACACCCTTCTTATCCTAACACCTTGACGAACCCCTCTTTGTAATTAGCCTATTAAGTATTTTCAGTTTGTATTCACCTCCTTCTGATCTAAAGTACACACACTATCACATGAACTAGTAGAGCTTCGAAACCAATCCACAAAATCGGGTCTTCAAACGATGAAAAGGGACCAAGAATCACCTACTATAAAGTCATTCGTCAGTAAAGTCCTTCAAAAAAGTTGCAAACTCCCATGCACCGGCACCAAAGCCACCAACGCCCTGTAATTCACATTAGCCAAGTCAGTCAAGTGAGCAACATCCCGCTCAATAATTAAGAGATCATGTAAAAGTCTTCCTTCCCCTTCTTTAACCACCCTTCACCGGCATTAGTAATGCATGCCTCGGAGCTTACACGAAAAGAGGCGATCTGATTAAATGCACCGGCATGGTTTCATGTCCATCGTCATCATCTTGCTAACTAACTGAGCAACTTAGCACTGACCTAATAACATGCTGATCATCATTGGCATTAGCAGGATTCCCGCTACAATGACCTTGTGTTAATAAACGCACTGAGCCCTCTCTCTTCCTGCCATACGTACGTAGTACACGCACGCATTGCCTCACATCAGACCAGCCCCCCTTTAATAATCTATCAGGTGCTTGCCTTCAATTGAATAATCTCTTCCCTCCTGCCTGTCTATTCATCCGTTATTACCGGCTTGCCAATTAACATAATCTCGACCCGTGTATTTCATTTCCCTCGTCTTCAAGTCTCATTCTCCTTATTACGTTCCGTGGGTCTGCAACAACGAACCAGCCATGGCAAAACTTGCTCCGATCACCTGTACGCCTCACAACCTGAACCCAGCACCTTATTTAGCCCAATAAACCAGAAGAGGTAACAACAAAATCTGTTTTCAAATTATTATTCCACGCAGCTAACAATCCCACTGATCCAGTCCTCTTCTCTCCCATTGTCAGCGGCCCTTATTACCGGCTTAACGAGTTTTGCTGAAACAGAAGACACCGTGTCTTCCCTGGTATCATGTGTCATGTTAACTCGAGAGAATCTGCCACTGCTCTGTCATCCACACATTACCGCACAAAGCCAGTTCACAAAGTGAGTTTCCTTCAGAGCCTCGCTCAGCTTCCTCACAAAATCATGCTTACATCAACGGTTCCTTGTACAAAACCACTCATTAATATTTCAACGGTACAAATCATTCAGAACGAGCATTTTATACGCGTTTCACCATTGCTTAAATACCAGCTCCGCCTCAAAGTCTCCACGTCATTTCACTTATCATATAATCACAGGAAGCTTTTTATTCTCTTCTTCCCTCCTAATAAAATACACTCATGCTACAATATGATATGAACTCTGATTGAATCACCTTCTATAGATCATTTGCCGATTATCAGCCTGAAATTTTCTCTTCTGCTATTCATTGAAGGCTGCAAGGCCTTACTACACCGCATTTTATTCGTCAGACACACAACGTGCCTTCTTCAGATAGCGAAATTACACCTGATGACGACAACGACCTCGCTCTCTGCCACAGCGCCATTGGAACCGATCCCAGTATTTTTACACCTGTAAGCTCACACATGTCAGCTGCCAGATAAGGCATTAACCAAATTATCTCCTCATCCTACAACATCAGCAGTACAGCACTACCATCAGTGCTTGGACTCAACTACCACCTCCAGCAAAAGCTGAACGCACATTCAAAGCATTATCCCACCTCTCATTGTTCGACTTGAGCAATCAGTTGGCACGGCAACATTTCCATGTGCCATTCCCATGCCATTATACTTCAGTCTTAAAGTCTTGCCCTCGGTTAATCACTCTCACCCACACGTTGCAATTCCCATGCCCTTTCCAATCTTACAGGAGCACATGACTGCCATTTTGAACCTTCGTTACATATATTTCATCGAACAAAGCTCAGTTCGCCAAATCCACTCTGTTGCTCCACTACCTCGCTTTCTTCAAACCTCACTCAATGGCACTTGAATCCGCAATAGCCAATCGATCCTCTTACATCACAGTCGTCCAAAAAGGTTAGCTCGCCATTCCGTCAGTATGGTAGCCATTAGCTTGGAATGGAGCAGGGAGCAATTTTAATGACTTTTCCCCTCAAGTTACTTACTGCTCGTGGTCAAGTCAATGTTGAAAAACTTATTACGATCAAAATCTACCGCCTCATCTTAATATTCCCAAGCGTCAAAATTATTAGATACCTACAACATGCTCCGGCCAAACAAGGCTTAATTGAACCGGTAATAATAGCCCCCACAAAAACTTTTTACACTACTTTCCAAACATGTTCAAACTTTACAAGTGTCCTAACTCACCTACGAGCCACAGGCCAACTGTATTTCTTAACCGGTGCAGCAGTCCATTAATCAAAGATTCTAACCTTCTGCTTTAGCTAGCCTATTCCTTTGCTACCTGTGCTGGGAGGAAGAAGCTTCCTCTCCCAAGATTAGGATTCTTTTTTCGATCTTTGATACAAAAATTCCACAAATGCTTCATCTCTTCTGGCCACGGGGCATCCATTACACCAGCTTGCATGTTTGGAAATCAAGGTTAAGCTGCCCGGCTCCGGAAGATGGGCACATTACATACGACCAAATATTATTGGGGCTACCACTCCCTCCATCTCAAAATATTACCCGGATTAAAATTCTCAGCAGCCCAATATTATCGACAATTATTAATCACGGAACACTCATTGCTCAAATCATCTAGTTGATACCATCTACCAATTACTGCGTCACGGTTAATCCGCCCTGGCACAGGCTTCTTTCACCTCTTACAGTAAATGTACACAATGATCCGAATCCTATTTTCTTCGTTATCATTTCCACAGATCATCTGCTGCGCTCCTGTCTTTGATTCATAAAAAGCCACGATTCAAGACCAGGTTCACACAACGGAAACTCCGGACCCAGATTGCACTGTTGCTACTATTACCTGTGCCAGAAACAGGAGCAGCAGAACACCACTACTTCCCTGCTCACATCCATCCTACTTAATATTCACGCAAGCATCCAGTAGCCTTGCAGACAGTTTTAATCGAGATCTTCCGACAACAGGTATTCCATCTCGCCTAAACACGTTTCTACTCATCCAGATGGGATCATTCTGGACTAAATATAGTTCCGGTCTTAGCTTACATCCTTCACGCCACACAAGCAGTTAATACTTGATTTCACACCAAGCAAGACCTTTTTATAGTGCTCAAGGCCCACAAAGCGATTGCTAAGAGGAAGCTGGGTGTAAAAGGGTGATTAAAATCCTCTTGATGATTATGCAATTTGAATCTGAGTTTCGAGCTTGAGCATGGAACAAGTAACCCATGGTAATGGTATCGCAACGACATTCAAATCACAATTTCAGGTATCATTTGAATGAGGTCCATCGCCCTCATATCTCGCAGTACACCACATCCTGTGAAAATAACGCTCGCCTTCTCCAATTCTCTGACGTGACTCAAATAAAAAACTATAACTAACTTCCCATCTTGCTTGCTCGCCCTATCTCTCTCTCCCACTCTCTGCCTCTTTCTCTTCACTCCACCTTGACGAATCCCATCACGAGGCTCTTACTAAGCAGGCGTCCATCCGTTTTGCAACCGGTCTTGATTTTCTGGATCATTTTACTTCTCAACAGCCAACAACCCAGCTTGGCATCTTCCGTCTGTCTCCTTCCACCTTCTGTAGAGCCTCCATCCACCCTTCCAATTCCCACCTCTTCCAAATGTCTTCCGTCCTAATAACTGTATACTAGGATTGGATTTAACCAAGTGCTATGGGCATTTCCTGCACCCTTGTCTCTCTCTACTCTCTCCCGGTCTCATCTCATCCGAGTCTCGGCCATTAACCACTATCATATCATAACCAGTCCATTAAGGTTCCCACACAAGGCGAAAGATGAGGTGTCGGGTAAGGAAAACATAAAGGCTTTCTTACCTTGGCCGTAGAAGTATCTTCGGTAGTAACAGGCTCCAAGATCAACTGCTTCCAACGAGTACTGCAAGTCAGTGCCGGAGCTGGCCATAGCCTTAGCCGAACTATAAGGACAAGTTCCCTGAACCCAATGTGTCGCTCCTTTGCCGTACTCGAGCTGAGAAATCCCTCTTGCTTGAGCACTTCGATGAAAAGTCTCATCCAGCGGATTCATGATTCGATTGCTTCCGTTGCTCATCACGGAGCTTCCTCTTCCCACGGTCATGTTTCCAGCATAGTCGAGTCCGTTCACAACCCGGCCACCACCACCACCTCCAATATTTGATCCCGAAGCGGTCACGTTCAAGTATGTGCTGTTACGATTAGATCCTGCGTTCTTGTTCTTGTACTTGCTCAGGCAAACTATTCGCTCACCCTCGCCTCCAACCTCGTTCCGGAAGTAGGGACAGCTGGAAAAATACATCAAAATTATTAGCTAGACGATTATTTATGAGAACTTTCCTGTTGCAGAGTTAAAAATGTACAGTTCAAAACCGATACACTTTTCATCGTTTTTTCGTATAGCAGCATCCATAGCATGGCATAATCATAAGGGATTTCAAAGTTCCACGTTAACGGGATATGATCAATGCTCTCTGGTATAAAATCTGTCGTGGTTGCAATAGCGTTCATTTGTGCACTAACAAAACAACAACTACTGCCGGTTGCAATATTAGAAAAGCAACCAGAGATTTCCTTACCGTCCACAGCATGCAAGGCTGCTGCCAAAGCAAACAATGCAGCTGACATTAACAGAGGACATGCTCTCAGAAACATACTATAAATAACCGTAACATGACACAAGAAACTGAATGGGAATTCTTTTGGCAGACCCTGGCTCGGGCTGGCACTTTGGCTCAGGCACTTGACTTTGATTTCCCCCTTCAATGGAGTCTATTACCACATTACATACGTTGATGTACAAACAGAGTCCGCACATTAGAAAAGATAAGTTACTTCTTCCTGGCACGGATTGCAATCCTTATAATATGCTCCTTCCTCCACAGCTGTCCTTTCGTCATTCTCTCAAGAAAATATTGCTGAACAATCAGTTTCCCCAATCCGAGCCCGTCATAAAGCAAGGATGGTTTACTTGTACATTTTTTCTGGATTTGCTCACGCAGCGAATGTTATCTGCGAGCTGGATCGTTTGAAAACTAATTTACTTTTCAGGAACTACATATCCGTCTCTCTCCGAGCAATAATAAACAACCCCAAGGATGAATCGCCTCCCGGCGAATGTAAATAAGATAAATATCACAACAAGCTTGTACTACTTAGTCTGTGCAGCTCTGGCAAAACAAACAGCTTCATCTAAAGAGAAAATCCTTCTGTTGCTCTTTTACACTCAGTCGATCCACAGCATCTTCGCTCATCTCAATTCTTCAGCCCGATTCTGCATATGCATTAGCTCCTTGCAATAACCAAGTAACTGCAACTCATCCTTATCATCCCGTTTCCTGTGTGTGCCAAAGCCAAAGACCGCATCTCTTCCGCCGCCCATCAACCCGCCCGCCCATGCATGCCAAGTTCATTCCTTGTTGTCGTGTCTTTGTCAGACTGGTGTAATTTTATTTTCACATCCTTGAACTTGTACCCCATTATTTTTCCGCGGGTAATCTGGATTCTCTGTGACGCTGGTAAAAATGCAAACATTATGCCCGCCCTTCCGAACGTAATACAGGAAGCTCTATTTATCAGCCTGTACCGTTACAATTTTTCGATTATCTCTCCTTCCACACCAAGTAAGATTATACAGCTCGGATTTGCCAACCTATGCTACTACAATGGAGATTATACGAAGAACGTCTCATGTTATACTACCATACTTCATTTGAAATTCATACACTTAGTAATTCAATACATGCTACGAATGAGCGACTCCCTTACCTTAAAACTAAATGATTAGAGTTTCCGTCTCCCAAGTCAGGATCTTCAGCAGGTACGATTTCAAGACTAGCATTTTCACTGCCGAGCGACAGGCTCTGGCCGGCTTGAGCCCCGGCAATGTTGTTTAACGAAGCACTCGGCGGTGTGGAAACAGGTCTACATCCCAGACTGGCAGCGGATGCCCCTGTCGTCGTATTCCTTCGCTTGGATAGCATTCCTCGAAGTTTCGCCGCATAGGAGATATTTGCCGAGACGCTTTGGCAGTCATAGTGAGCGAAAACACGTCTCCGAAATCGTTCCTCCATACAGCTGTTTCTCAGAATAGGTTTCCCATAATCATTCGTATCAGGTGCAGAACTGCTGGCACTCTCGCCGCAACTCCCCGCATCCATCGGATCGTATTTCCCTTCCGGAACACTTTTCGAGTTGGAGCTCTGATTCCGAGAACTAGAGCTACTTCCTCTGAACACTCTAAAAAACGAAGCATCCATCCTGTTCCCACCTGACGGATTACTTTTCCCCTCGTGACTGTTACCACTCGTTAGATTGTTTCCACCACTGTTATTGCCACCACTACCGTCCTTGCCACCATTGTTTGTACTGGATTTATCCTTATGTTCCCACAACTTCTGGAACTTGAGCCTTAGTCTTGGACTTGCAGTTTCCTTAATAGTCACTTCGGCCTGACTTCCGCTCTTGCTATTGCTCCCACTCTTGACACTGTTCACCGAACCACTGTCTTCACTCACGTCAAAACTACCACGTCGATCTCTGCTCATACCAGAAACAAGGGATAAGAAATGCCCCGCTCCATGGTTACCTAGAGAGCCACTTCTTTCAGTTTTACCACCGTTTGCTGCTGTCCTTGGTCCACCACTCGTATTATTCACCACAACACTAGGGCCCGCATTCGCAAGCACGTCTATCGATCCGTGACTTCCAAAGTCCTTGCGGCGGGTAAAGCACCCTGTGTAACTGTCACCTCCGCCGCCACTACTCTTGGTATTCCTATACTGCGTGACGGCTTGGCGGTCAAGGGACGTGGGACTTCGCGAATGGTCCAGTACACTCACACTCTTGTTCACAGGACTGTGTTTATTTCCCCGTCCGTGATGACTGAGGTAGTAGTTTTCTCTATCTAATAAATCTAAACTACTGTTGCTCCTGTAGAGGGCGAGTCTCGGCCCGGTTTTTGAACCGAATCCAAGCGTTGTTCTTGCTAATGAATGAGGAACTGCTACTCTTTCCAAGTTTATTCGGCGAATTTCGCACAGTCACAACAAATGGGTCTGCTTCAGGCACTGTCACCGGAACAACTATAGGGCCCAAGTCTTGGAGCACTCCACCACTGCTACCTCTCCTCATACAGTCAATCCCTTTGCCGGCACCACCATAGGCACTTGAAGAACGTTCCTCCTTTTCCTTCTGATCCTTAAGCTCCAATGGTTGTCTTGGGTACTCTGCCTCCTGGCTCTCAAAGGGTTGCTGAGAGCTCTTGGTCAAATTCGTCACTGTAACGTAAGCTGAAGGTGTTCCACTCAAATCCTGACCGCGAGCACATCCTCCACGGCCCATGCTACTACTTCCATTGCTTCCTGGCCCGATTGACGTCCGAGCAGCAGACGATGGCTTCCCATCCAAACCATACCCTCCAGTTCCACTCATTCCTCCAGCCTTTTCCCGTTATATCAACGGACCAACTTGCTACAGTATAATACAGTCATAATAACATGCCGTCTTCCCGTCCAGCCTCTCTCTTTCTTCAACCTGTCCTTTTCCAGATTCCGCTCACGTGAATCCTCCAGGTTATCCTGAAACAAAAAGAAGCGTATGTGCGTTATTAAACTTGTGTCACACCACCAAAGAACATGTTCCAGTCATAACAGACAACATTCTCGCCTGATAGGCGGCTCATGCTCACGTGTTCCCCAATGTTTAATCAAGTTCACTCCAACAATCAATGCACACAGATGCAGCATCAGCATCTTCTATAGGCTTTGTATATGCTGCAGCCACTTTGCATTAGCATTTATCTCCGCACTGAATTCTTAATTCAGAGGCAATTCCATTCTTCATATGCTCATTATTCATGCTCAGTATTCTTAAGATTCATAAATACTTCCGAACTAAAACTGAATGGAGTTTTATTTCCTCCCAGCCCTGTCCAGCTTCAGGCCATGAATCTGGTCAGCTAATCAGGCTTCATGTTAAGCCTGGCTACAACCATGGCGTGGATAGATACGCCCCAACGAGCTTGGTTCAATTCTCCAAGCTCAGTCTCCGGAGCCCTTCCTTAACTGAACAACAGAGCATATTGTCACCACGTGGTCATTGTCACATTCCATCGCATTACACTTGCCAGTCCCACGAAATCAAGTACACCCCAACACAATGCTTCCTGATACTCATCCTCAGCTCACAATACTCGAGTTTAACTTCCTTTTAAGCACTTATTGTAGTCGCAACAATTTAACCTTTTGTCCATCTTTCGGTCACCGTCAATGCTTTTTGTCAACTCATTCTCTTCCCTGTCCTCTCTTCAACTGTCCATTAAGGTGCCAGTGCATTATAAAAGCGGAGTATTATATTCTCCAATTCTCCTTCCTCAGCTTCCAAAAGTGTATCAACCAGACCGTAACTTCAACAAAGTTCATTCAAGGTACAAAAGCATGGATACATAGGAGTCATTCATAACGCATTTGAAATTGCTCCGTATTCCATATCCGTTCCAAATTTAAATCGTGGCTACGATTCACCCGATACACTCAATCTTCATTCAAAACTGCCGTACACACATACTCAAACACGAATTCTAAAAAGCATAGGTTTCAACGCCTTAATTTACTCAAGTAATCCCAGTAATTCCATTCATTTCTTGATAATCTTGTCATAATTCATTTATAGTGAACTTCATCCACGCAGATTCCAAGAAACTATCTTGAAGGCTTGTAAGTGCACGTACTGCAACGTCGTAGAGACATATTATTGACGTCGGATTTTTTTCAACTGAATCTTCATGATGCACCCAACCTGTTGCTTCTTCAGTACCAGAAGCCTCATTCTCTAGGACGGAAACATTAAGTACTGAGTGCATGCTCCCTCTCAGATAACCTTTGCCTGCGAAGTAATCATTTTCCATTGATGTCACAGTCTCTTGAGTCCGTTGCAAGTCTTACAGGATTGCAAGCACTTGTCAGCGCGTTTGTCATCACCAAAGAAAACCCGTAACAATTCTGAGAGCCATGAAATGAAATTGTCACAGGAGGAGATTAACAAAGCCGAAGAAGAGGACTCGTGGTTGCATAAGATGAAATTGCAGTCCTTTCTTCTTAACCTAATTCCCTTCGCCTGCTAATCCACTGTCATCAGTAGCCTTCCTTGAGCTAACCCTTTCTTTTCTATGTGATTATGTCCACTTGTTTTAAAGTCATCTTCTCATCAATAATAGCGTCGCTTCAAGCAAGCAAGGCGACTTAGAAGGCTACTTGATCGTGTGACGCCTTTAGTATTGCTTCATGCAGCGGTCACAATTACCCAACGCAATTACTCCATTCTAGCTGCAACCGTGTCACTACCGTTGCCGTATTACGTCTTGCGTCATTCAATTCTTCCCCTTCGCCATGCCAACTCATACCATGCAAGAAATGCCAGCACGGTTTTTCACAAGCTCAAAGTCCATATTATGTTCGCCCACAATCCCGAAGATTCCTTTGTCCAGCTGAATACTCTGATCCTCATCCTTCCTGTCATTACAACAACGTTGCCTGCCTGTTCGCATCAGGTGAAACTGAATCCTCTGAGATTCCTGTGGGTGACATGGTACATTCCGCACCTTGCCATATCACAATTGGCAATGTCTTGCTTCACCAGAACAATCAAGGGAGCAAATTACGATGCCATCAATACAATTACTCACGGTGAACTCGCCCCAGCGCTCAAATGGCTATGTAATAATTCTTGGCTTTATTCCCAATTACTACACACTTCCTTTTTAGTCACTTCTTTTCAGCGTCTCCATCCCAGTTGCCACCAAGTTTTTACGATACGAATTGTCTGACAATTGCCTCCATTTTGCTCAGACATCATGCTACACAGCTTGTTTGTTTTAAAATTAATGCCAACCACTGTGTGACTTCAAACCTTTTCTGAATCTCCATGATCGACATCTGAAGACCTGGCGCATAAAAATTAAAATTATTGCTGTCGATGTCGTCATGCAAATCAAACTCCAATAGCCCATAAATTAAACATTACTAGCTCACGCCCTAACATCTACAGCATACATAAATACCGAAAGGGGCCAGCAGTTTCAATAAATTGCTACTGCAATGCAGTAATGACCCAATGATTGAAAGGAAAATCAGCAAATTCAAAATCGCCAGGAATCACAACCACTCTTCCTCGTCTACAGCCAAGCCCTCAGCATGAATCTACAAATCCAATTTCCAATCACCTTAGTTTTTCGAGTC
>VRMD01003727.1:0-10392 GCA_009872375.1 Sminthurides bifidus | reverse complement strand
AATTATCCTTGCATTGCACGGGAAGTGCAATGGGAGGAAAAAAAATTGATAATAAACTGGTTTTGTTTTCTTCCTTCTGACTCATTGACACTTGGAGCATGTGACAGAATGAATCTGGATTATGTCCCAATAAGAGTAATCCGGTTCATTCCTCATACTGTGGCTGGAATGATACGGATATTAGTTTCAAAATTGTTAAGTTCACTTCCTCGTCGTATTGGCATTCTCTGGAACTAGCGTATTCAGTTTTCCAAATGCGCATTTGTGCATGCATCAGCGTCTACCCTACTGGCAGCAAGAACGTCACGTTCCTGCCGTATGAAACTTTCCAGTATCGAGTAGTGGCGCTCACTATATAGCATTTGAATGCATGAATCATCTGCCTGGAGAGTAAGGCGCGTGTTTCGCCGGCTACGTTGATAACTGGAAAAGAGATACCTCACGCCTCCTTAAGACATTGTATGACTTGAAACGAAAGCTGTTAATTCGGCAATTGTTGGACACAGCAACTTTAATAATCAGGCGAGATGCGATAGCACAGTCGCGTCGCTTTTAACCCTGCATACTAGCTGATTGAGCGTTTTGCAGTAGACTAGACTTGGGAGAGCAGAAATAAAAGAATACCAAATCATGGTTGATCAATAGCTGGCGTAAATATGCGTATCGGTGACGGAAAAGATTCTATTACTTCCTCGTGCACTAGGTTTGTTTAATCGTCCCGGAATCAAATAGGTGGCTGGAGGAATTCATGCTATGCACGGTTCAGAAACGCTCAGTTAAGGCTTGCGTGTGCAGAACTTGTGAAGCGGAATGTTTGGCAAGCATAATAAAAAGTTTCGATTAGAAGTAACAGAAAGATTAGGACTTACACTGTCCAATGCCGCGACGAACTGGAAAATGGTTTTTGTGGAAAATGCGGAACCCATGTTAATGTGAGATTTGAAAGTTGGATTGGCAGTTTACGACGGGTTGAAGAGCACCTGAGTTGCGCTTTCTCTTGGTCTTCGCAGGAGTTTTGTATCAAGTGCTGCTGATGGCGGTCCGGACGAGAGAAGCACGCAATTTATTAGTGGAATTTTACACGTGGCGAAGTAACTGTGATACGATTCGTACAGGCTGGCTGGAAACACCGGTGTAAGGCAGACGGGATTTACAAGTGGCACGATTGGTTATTTGCGGTTGGTGTTGGTGAGCACTGGAAGTAAGACTTGTCACGAAATGTATGGGTTTCAGAACTGAGACCTCGTCTTTGTAACTGGTGGAGCGGTCTTTTCGGATTAGCACAATTGGAGGGAAGTGACGGGAGAATTGGTAATATTGTCACATTCCTTAGACAGCGGGGGACTTTGCACTACTGTTTCGGACACAGGTGAGCTCGTGTGTACGGATGGAGGTGAATGTGATGAAAGTTGTTGTCCGTCGTGTCCATGGCAGAGGACCGGAGGTTGAGAGCAGAATGAGTCAGTCCGTCCTGTATTATTTGTGTTTACCCAACGTGTTTGGGAGCAGGCACGAGTAGTATGAATCCGGTGAGCTTAGAGGTGTGACTGAAGGAGTTCCAATGTTGTTGTTTTTGATATGGCCCGTGTGCAGTTCTCTCATTAATAATGTGAGACTGGCGCGGATGTGAGTCGTGAGAGAGGGGACTCTCCTCCTGTTCAAAGAGCATAGGAAGAAAAAAGATGAAAAGGTACTCATAGACTATCAACTGCCAGGAATGATTTTGTCTGGGAGATTTAGAGGGAGATTGAGAGAGAGTTGATGCTAAAGCTGTTGCTGATCAGAATGGGCGAGAGAAGAAAAGAGGATCGGGAAATGATGATGATATTACTTGTGAAAAAGTGTCGGACACAAGGACTATACTAAAGGAGGTAGAGATGGCAGGGAGATGAGGATCGGATGTGGGACTGTTTTGTGGTGTGCACACGACTGAGAAAAGTGTTCCGCTCCTACGGCGAGAGCTTGAGCAAAACCAATCCGATTTCCTTCAGGTCTCTCGGAAGATCAAGGAAGAGGAGCAGTGGAGATGAAGAGATGATATAATGTATGGTGATGAGGAGGAGGAAACAAGTTTTAGTGAATTGACTCATGCGGGCGTATGTGCGACTTGAGACTGGTGGTGAATTGCGGCTTGACAAGCTGACTTGACTTGTTGTTATTGTGCTTGGTTCGGAGTGGATGGCATGCTGGAAATGTTACTAGTTGAGTGCACAGGTGGGGAAAACTCATATGAGCATACCTTTGAGACTTGAAAGGAATACGCGAGTTTACATAAGACGTGAGTCACAGGTTTCGGATGGTGAAGGAGAGCGGAGAAGGTGGTGGAGGCAGGACGGATGGTACGGTGTTATTGAATTGCGGTTGAGTAACTTTGTCGTCCAAGAAAGAGTGGTTCGGAGTTGGTGGAAGAAAAATCTTGCTTTCTGTCAGCAGCATTTAAGGCCGACTGCTGTGAGGGGGTGGGGCAGTACTTATAGTGCAGTAGACGCGGGTGGAAAGCGTGTAGGATGGAATGCATTTGCTGTCAAACAGGATGAGGAAGGAGGGGAGAAAATGTACTGATACAAGCCAACTGTGAGGATAAGATCAGTGTGGTAGCTTATCTGGATGAATAGACGATAAATTCTAGCTCACCGGGTGGAATTTATCTTTTAGCTGCCTACAATTGAATGAGCACGGGGTAATTGAATCGAATCTGAATTGGAGAAGGAAGATAGAAATCTGTTGGAGTTCTCGCCGGCCGAATTCGAGAATATGAAAAGAATAATGATTGATTTCCTACTAGTTGCACACACTACATGTGTTTGCCTCCCTCTCCTAACATGCTTTTATGGAGCTGTTAGCTGTTGCCTAAGTGGTAATCGGATTTGCAGGTGGTGGCTCTTGGCCTGCACTACATCGAGTCAAGGGCGAAAGCATCTGCCTCACTCGTCTGCCTCTGACATATTGAATTCACTCTGCCGAGAAAAGTTGCTTCACTCTCACCCCATCACTGGAGTGACAACTACTACAAGGGAACCAAGGCTGGATGGAAGTGCAGACAGTGACGATAAGTTGCAAATATTGCCTTATTGCCGACTTAGCAGCTCAGCTCGTGAGAGACAGAGAAAGAGAGTAACTTGAGCAGTATCACAGTCGCATTGTCACTCTCGTTCCCTGGTTCAGCGTTAGTTCTCTATGAGGTAGATTAACGAACGTTGGAAATAAGATCCGAAACGGATAAAATAGCACTCACAGTAACAGAATGACTACAGGATCATCTGAGCGAGGCAACTAAACCGTGCCACTAAAGCTAAAGAGAGAGGTCGGATGGACGGATTGGTGAAAAGCATGGAGTCTGTCTCCTAAAAGATATCTGTATAAATCCTAGAAGTCGGACGCGGGAGACAACGGGGGAGTATGGCAGGGCTGGCATGTGTGAGAGCTCGTGGGGAATCCAGGGTACAACGTTTGAGACTGGTGCCTCAAGCACGCGAATCCGCGGAACGGAGCATCATACCGAGGAAGAATGTAGCGACAATAAATAGAAACGACAGCTAGCACTCACTCATTGGGGATAAGACCTTCTAATTGCTCGGCTAGAGGTTTGCCAAATCGAAAAACTAAGGGTTTGTCCACCCTGAATGCCTGCCTGCCTACCCGACGTCCCTCCTAGGCCGGACACTCTTTGAAAAGGTAATGAAGTGTAGAATACCGAGTCAAGACGGGAGCAAGTCTATCATGATGAATGCAGGAGTTGTCCAGAAAGTTGGATGGGACACATGTTGATCGATTCCCTATTCTAGATTCTTTTCCCTTCCTCCATTCCTTTCCTATCTCGCTTCCACCACTTTCTCCCACCTTCTACATTTCAGGTACATGGTTCATCGCCTTGCATAGAATGCAAGCTAAGTCAACTGGTATGCAATTCTCTCTCCAGAGCTCAACGGGCGAAACACATATCCTGGTCATCCCAGCCTTCCACCTTGTGGATATAAACTAGTATGAATTCGTAATTTACACATTTTCCCATCCTCTCTCCCTCTACCTCTCTCTCTCTCTCTCTTCTCGCTCTAACTCTGCTCTCACCTTCTTCTTTCACTCCCAGAAACGTTTAAAGCATCATTATCGGTCGGGCAACTCTGCTCAGCAGACTAACAAATTCTATGAAAATAAAGTGGAATTCTGACCCGTGGCTCGCTCCTGGCTGCGCACTGCTGGAAACAAGATGAAACTCATACACTCAATACACCACTCTATTTCAAAGGTCAGAGAATCTCACACTACTGAGAGCCGAGCTTTTTCACTGAAACACAACACTTCATCCCAGATCACAGCCTTGTCACACCAAGGATGTTGAGTTGCAACACGTAGAGAGAGGTGACTTTGTTTCGGGTAATGGTAATACCAAACTCAAAATTGTTTCTCAAGTTAGCGTAAGCATCAACGTGTGAGAGTTCTGACTATTTGCCTGAACAACGACTTCCGCACCGTCTTCAAACAGGAAGAAGAAGCAGTGGTCTGGCGCGAATAGGCGACGCTGGCTTGCTTTCACTCGAGAAGAGCGTCGATCTCCTTCCGCTTCGTAGACAGTTTCACCAACAACTGCCATCAAGACTCCACTCATATGGCAGTTTTGTCTCGATGTTCGCCTTCTTTCTCTCCCTGCTCACCCCACCGCTTCCTATGATTCACACTCCAAGTTCACTCAGGAGGAACCATATCAAATAACTCAAGCAGAGCGATTTTCCTTTTACCAACCCCTAGAAACCAACACTAGTTTTTCCGCCACCGTCCATCTTCTTTCTTGCATCCGCTTTCTGATGTTCGACGGACGGAATACCAGACCAAAATTGTCTTTTCACTCTTTGCTTTTGATTTACTTCAACAAGACTGTATCATAAGACGGTTTGTTGCTCTGGAGACCAGAAACATCTATGATTTACAGCAGCTCTGTGATCCCCCATCCAAACAAGTCTAATTCACTCACCTCCTCTTTCTCTGTTTTCGAATGATACATCCAAGAAATTTTTCCAACAGTCTCAGCTTGAACGCTCATATTTATTCTGACTGAGTATCTCTCGTCTTCATCTACCCGATGAATTGCATATGCTTCTGCTCCTCCGTAGCTATCATTCGTTCCTCATCAGCAGATCAGTTTTCATAGCAGCAAAGGAATGTTTCCGTCAAGAAAAAGTAATGTACCCTGTATCAATAATTGTACAGACTGTAGTTTTGCTTCCGGGAGGACTCAAATAATGTTCGTGAATTATAGCAAAGTTGATTGCATTCAGCAGCTCTCAATTTTCTTCCAGGCTACTTGCTCGCATAGTTCCAAGTTTTTTCCATTGTGAGGCACATGTAATAAAACCTGGAATGAGCTTGTTAGTCCTCTTCCGGGAAATTATAAATATTGTATCATAAACATTCAGTCTGAGCAACGAGAATATCTGTTGCAAGTAGTTGAAACAAAAAATGAGAAAGTTTTCAGTTCATGTTTCGAAATTTAACCTCCGGAGATGAAACTCTACACTCTTTCAAGCAAAACTTTCTCCGTTTGAACTTTCATACGTTGTCAAGGTAACGTGAAGAAGTGTGAACTTGTGGCCTGCTCTTTTGCAAAACTTTTCTTGTTTAGCCATACATAAACCTGTATGCAGTAGTAGCACGTGTGCTTGTTCTATCCAAGTATGAAGTTGAAGGCATGGCGTCTTTCAATTCAGCTGCAATAAGGATTAGTTTAATGGGGTGAGGCAAGACTACACTTCTTTCACAGTTTCAGTAAGTTAGCCAGAATGGAAAATACTGGAACGACGAATAACACGGTGGATTCCATTTACGACTGCAACTAATAAATTGAAAGGGATTCCGACTCGACTGTAAAATTTATAAATTGTAGAAAATCACTTGAAAAATCCATTAATTCTACCCTGTTGAATGGATCCAAAATCACTTGAAGCTGGAGTTGTTTGGAGGATGCTTATGCCTTTAGACGTTTTCAACTGGGCTCTTTTATCGGTGAAAAGCTGAACGAGTACTTTGCAAGTTGCTGAAAATGGTTCATGAAAATTAAAAGGGCTGCGTTGTAATGACGGAGAAAAACGTGAGACTGTAAAATTGCCACTTGGCTTCCCCATAGCTGTGTAAAACGGTCTTAAAAAGAGTCTCCCCTAACGTCCGAGATGGAAAAAAAGACATTAAGGATATTTGCCTTCCGTATTTACGAGGGTAAGCTATTGTCAAAAATGTTTGGTCACCACTTTCACCGTATCTAGGAGCACGTGAAGAAAGTCATGCCGTTACATGAACAGTCTGGGAGTAGCGTCCTAGGGTCTTTTTAATGTGAAATATTTGAGATTTGCTAGACCCTACTACTTAATTAAACTTATGCTGACGTCGCGGAGTGACAGGAAGGAGTCAAAGAAAGGAAAATCTAAATACCTAATACTGTTCAAAAAACTCGTGCTTGTTTGCTGACACGAGAGGAGAAAAAATCGGGTGCCTATTTCAAGGCTGACGTCCGCTGTCATGCTTGAATAAAGTTCATTTATTCATATAGAACTTGAACATGACGGAGTTGATAGTGTGCAAAGAGGCTTAATAGTTTGATTGATGAAATACACGCGGGCAATGTGTAGTCCAAGGAAGTTGGTGCCGAAGATCCCGGAGCTTTAATCTGCTTTTCTCCCCCCTCCTCCGGAGAAAGTGAAAAGGCATGCTGGGCGCTCCGCACATTCTTTCTCCCTTTCATTCTCTCCTTGGAAGGAATCACACAAGTGTCTGTAAGCTCTTTTAATTTCATATCCCGTTTGCATATTGCTCAACTGTTTTATGAAGTCGGTTGGTAAACCAGGCGCGATGAAATAAAATTTCTTTTTATTAGGAAGCTAGAGAACGACCGCAAATATCTTCCTCATATGGCAAATACTTTCTTGTAGCCCTTAGCCTAGGAAATTTTCTCCGCTGAGAACGCTTAACGATGTCAGGTTCTATGCATAGTCAGTCATTTCGCCTCCGAAACATAAAAGTGTCATCAAACTAATGCCATTCTGCAAGCTGCCGATATTAGACCGAACTGGATAAGTCGCATGATTTATAGTAGGAGAAAGTGATGAGTCCGTCGTCATCGAAGCTTACTCACTGCCTGGCTTTCACGTATGGACTGGAGCGGCAGCCGTGTCAAAAGTCAGCTTTCCCCAGCCTTTTTCGTGGTATTCTTCTGTCGGTTCCGAAAAACTGGATCAGCCATTCATCACGTCCGAGTTATGGGTATGTAAAAGACTCTAATCTATGCAGAAGACATTAAGAAAGTTGCATGAAGCCGTTTGGCACAAGCTCAACTACCCACGAACTGAAATCTCCGGCGGTGTTCATCTGCAACTACTAAAATCCAGCTCGCTGATGGTTCTATTCTGAGCAAAAACTAATTGATGGGCTCCCGCAGGAACAGGGATGCCGTAGACCTGCTCCGATGGGGGATTTCGTTCACTGTGTTGAGGAACAGAGACTATGTGGTAGAAGGCGAATTATCGGACCACGAAGATTCTAATGGGAATTGTCAATTGTCCAAGTTTACAAACTGAGTGCATGATTGAAGTATGATAGCATCATTAAATTCTGATAGGAAGTTTCAAAACCTCTGAGCAGTGTATACTGAGGTCGATAATGCAATCTTCAAGCCCGAAGCACATGCGCAACTACGTTGTATAATACAACTCCTGCGCTCATTATGAAATCCACCCTTTGTGATACACAGGCTGATTGAATCCTGATTGTTCTGATCAACTATTATTCTTCAGAATATCAATCGTGACATAAGCATTAACTTACACGCTTTTAATATGGCTGGCGCTCTTAAGTACACTTGGTGCATTAGTTTATTTACCGGTTCTGCGTTGACGTCCGAGTTTAGCGATGGGCGTCAACAAAAAAACATCTGACGCATTCATGAACTCGTGAGATTTTCGACGAACTGTCATTATCACTAGTGCGTAGTTCCTTGCGGAGTATCCCTAAAGGTTTGACACGTTTTCTTTTAGTGCGTCGCAAGAAAGCATGAATGGATTTTTCGGAAGGATAATCTGCAAATGCGACCAACTACGCTTCGGAATATCAAGATGATATTCCCTGTCGGATAAGTGTGTACAATCTGGTTTTGTTCAACATACCAAAGGATAGCAGCAGCTTTTTTCACATAGGCGATCTCAGAAGATGAGCATGGTTTTCATATGTGATTCTAAAAATACCAACGCTGGTCTGATGACGAAGGAGAAATCGGAATTCGGATTGCAAAAGAGAAAGTAACGCAGTGGATTAACCTATGAGTGCGGTTTCTTTTGCTGGCAGATAAATCTTTGTTTTGACGGAGTAGTACGACGAGTAGTCGCTTGAATAAACGTAGATGCAAAGATGCAAGATGAAAAAATAAAAACCCGGTTTTAAGTTCTGCTTTTGTAAGGTATTTTAAGGCATTCTGACCTCGCCGAAGAAATAATCATACATCTCTAGACAAGCTTCAAATTGGTTAGGTAAGATAGGCTAAAATTTAATTGTCTACGAGCAATATGTCAAATTGAGAAAGAGCAACAGGCCAACGGAATGCAAACGGCGCAGAAGTCTGTGGATATCATTTAGGAACAGAGTTTGCTTCCTGGGGGTGAATAGCATCATTACAGAAGCCACATTAGGGTAGACTGGGAAGGTAGGAAACGGAACTGCGGAGAAAAAACAAGGGACGGGTAATGGGAAAATACTAGTAAATTTTTAGGGCTAAGTAAGCCTACAACGCTGAACAGGTCTCTTCCTCGGCGCTTTCTACCTTATCTCCGGCTCTGTGTCTTCAAGTTCTCCCTTCCTCTCTTATTTTGTCGAGGAGGAGAAACAGCAAAGAGCAATGCCACGAATTGGACGAAGTTTGGCAGCTCAGAGTGCCGTTGCCAGGATCAGGTGCTTTTCAGCTGAAAATTGGGGCCGAAAAAGGTTTCAAGACCTGGTTACATTGTGTGCCTGTCGTTGATTCCCCTTTGTGGAAAGCACAGTAATCGCTTGTCGTGAGACCGGTTGCCAAGCAGGAGAGAATGAAAGAATCGCCGCAGATTGGACAATTGCTGATGAAATCGCTCATGCACCAGTCCATGATTCGCCATAACGACAACTCGATTAGGATGTCGGACTGTGTGACATGATAGAGGATGAGCGGTAGGAATGAACCAGAGGGACAATAAGGAAACATAGTAGATGAAACGACATTTAACGGCTAAGAGCAGGGTAAACATGAAGGATAGGACATGTGAAATTTTTATTCAATTGGACACTAGTGGCAAAGCGAATGAATCTTATATGACGAGGACTGCTTTCTCCGAGCGACGTGATGTGAACATGGAAACATGATATCCGCTCTTTGACTCTTGCCTGCGATCAGCAAGAGAAACGGTGTCCTGAAGTCTCCGATTTCCACGTACACACTAAGTGTAGAGAAGTACTCCTGTCACATGAACAGAACGATAATGTCTGTTTTGCTCATCTTCATGCACTAAGGTTGGTTAGCACGGTGAATGCACGTGAGAAAGTTGCACAATTGCACGTATTGATTTCGTATCTCAAGGCAGAGAACAACGTGTCGCTCAAGACATCTCTGCGAAAGCACGAGTAAGTCTGTTGGCACATGGGGAGAAAGTATTTCCTCCGAGTGCACCACTTTTTGTTCCTTCTTGATTCAGCATGCATTGCTTTTGCATCAGAATAATTCCAATACCTTTGTACAGTTCTTTCTCTTGTTCACTCCTAGTGATTCTATTGGAACATACGTAAATGGTTATTGCTTATCGTCACTGCATCCTTCTGAGAGTCAAGGCGTACCTGTGCTGCGGTTCGTGATTGGACCTCAATGGTATTAGCTATATATCGTGTCAGTCATGAGCCCGGACAGAGCAGTGTGGTAGGATCTATCAAGTACTCTTTACCCGGACAAAGAAACTAATTAACGGAAATTAATTTTCCCGGGGTATAAACATTCAATGACATAAGTCAGAGTAACTTCCTATTATCTCCCAATCAGGTCATTACTAGTACATCAACTACTAGTCAACTTACAAGTCATGGCCTTAAGTTCACACGGAAAATTTTAAGCATATAACCTATCAAAGACGAGCATTAAGCGCACGAATTCCTTTTAGTTAGGATCTTTTGAGTATATGTACAATTCTTTCTTGTGGTCTGTGAGCACACAGGTAATGCCGAACCGGATACCGTCAGAAGACTATAGACGGCTAAGATTTTGGCCCCACTGGCATTGACGGCTGCACCGCAATGAAAAATGACGGTCAGAATAAATAGATTGTCATCGAATACAATAATGGACGGCTCGGAAAATATCTTCCTTCCTTTGGGCCTTTTAGAATGTAGTCCAGCAAA
>VRMD01003726.1:0-10393 GCA_009872375.1 Sminthurides bifidus | reverse complement strand
CACACGTGACCTGGTGAGTCATGAAAGCTACCAGGCAAGTGAAGGACCGCTCACAATGGATACACTCGAAGTGCTGACTTTCAATGTGCATGGCTTGGTGCTTCTGCAGTCTTTCCAAATTGTCAAAATTGTCGATGCAAAAGACGCATTGATAACGTTGCGTACTATCAGCATTTTTTTCCTGGTCATCACTGACTCTTACACCGGAAACACTTAAACTTGCCACGGTCACTGGACTGTCGACCCCATTAACTCCGAGTCCTTCTAACGGGTCAATTTCATCCTCTGCGTTCTCCACATCTACGAAGCTTGTCTCACTAGCCATTTCGCTTTCACTGTCGATGTCGATAACGTCTATAACCTCTATCCTATCGGTAACTCGGGTTTCCGTTTCCAGAACCAGAGTTTCTTCCTCAGATGTCTCCTTTTCTGTTCCAGTGTCCAATGGTACGAGAGCGGGTGCTGCAGTTATTGCTGTAAGGTTTTCGTTAGGATACGTTTAACTAGGAATTCAATTTATTGTAGGGCTGGTATCCATTTTGATCAGTGTAGACTTACCATTTTTGCTTTTATCAGGAGAGGAGGATGCTATAGGAGTTATTACGCTTCTGCTCACTGATTTGACTCCCACGACTGTAGCTACTGGCTTTCCCGAGCGTTGCTGCAATATTTGTGTGACATTCCTTGGACTTCCAATGTTTGTACAGTTGGAATGTGACCATGGACTACGTTGTCTGAAAAATGCAACCAGTACATTTAGACCTTGAAATATGTCTCAGGATTCTGGACTATGTAGGGCTCCATGTTCCAGCTCCTACCAAAGTACTTAAACCAGTAAGTAATTCCAGCTCCTCCTACAATTGAAAAATACTGAAGCCATTAATACTTACTCCGAGTCTGTCATCTGATCTTGAGAAAAGTTGGCGATTTTCAACCGCTTGCTCTTCCGCAAATTGAAGTCTTCAAAGGAATTGTCATTGTCATTGTCACTATTCTCCGTTTGTTCATCCGCCCCCTGCTTCTTCTTCCCTGACCCTCTTCGGCATCTCTTGCCTCTTCTCAAAGCCGGGTCTGGTCCCGAATCCTTGCCTAATGAACCGCTGTGAAGTTCCTTTTCTTTAATCATTCGGCATTTGCTCTCATGCTGCCACTTAGCTTCACCAGTGGGGAAACTGTTTCCGCAATTCGCGCAGCTGTAGGCCAGTTCTGAAGGACCGATGGCTGGTGGAATGTCACTTCTAGCCCCTTTTCCTTGCCCGGCCCCTCCCCCTCCTTCACTGCGAGCTGATGGCTTCTGCACGGTATGAATCTTCATATGATCTTGCAACTGTGCAAGGGTCATAAACTGCTTATGGCAAACCGAGCATCGGTAATTGCCTCCCCTTCCATGGGTTGTTTCATGACAATAGAGAGCGCTTTTCGTTGCAAAAGATTTGCCACAGGTACTACAAAACAACGACTTTCCTCCCGCATGCAGCCTAGTATGAGTTTCTAAAAGCCAATTTGAAGCCAACTTAAGCTGGCAGATTGAGCACTGAAATTCTTTGACGCTCTTGTGAACACGGTCCATATGCAGTTGCAATCTAGACTTGTATTTAAAGGTTTTCTGACACAGGTCGCACTTATGATTCACTGTCATTTCCTTGGAGCTTGGACACTGAAACTTCTTATGCAGGTGCAAGTTAAGGTCACTAAAAAAGGTCATTTTACAAGCGTCACAGGACTGCACGTTATTGTACGATTGCTCATGCAAACGTAATTCTGCTTCACTTTTTAGAACTTTACGGCAGATTTGACAGGAATACCCGGGTGTTTCTTCCATCCCCGACAATCCAAGTTCGACAGTTCCTCCACTGCTGATGGTCTGGTCGTTTGCACTGCCCTTTCCTGGATCCGTGCCCTTGGTGTACTTGTTAAGTCATTTCCGTTGTGCAATTTTCCAGTCTCCCTTGTAGCAATAGCCTAGGGGGTCCCTTAAACAAGGCACTAACTGTCGCCTTTTTCCAGCCTAGAATACAGCTGCAATGCCTTGGTTTTACAGCCAAAACACGAAACAATCTATTTACTGACAAAAGTACACACCCGAAGACAAAATGGCGAATGACTACGTTGAAAGTCTCAATGAATGAAGTTGGCACATTCCAGACGTGGTTTGCAAATCATGTGTAAACACTTCACAAACTGTCCCTCAACGCGTTAATGTTGATACGATGGGGGTGCGGGGGCCTGCAAAGGAGAAAAATTTGCAACAATTATTGGCCATTACTAACCGTCATAGCTATGAGGCATTGAAGTAAAGTTTCAAATAGATGAAGCTTCTCTTGCAAACTTACTTCAACACCCTGATTCTTAAAGAACTTATGTAGACTTAGCAACTCTCACAATTGCATTTACCTGGATAAAAATTACGAAACTAGAACACGGTAGGATGTGGCATGTAAGGGCTAGAGGAATGATGTAAATTAAAAGCTGATTTCCATAAAGTATTACGTGCCAATTACTAAAATTCGACACGGTCTAATAATTTCTTGAAGAGGTCTAACTGAATGAAGACAGTTACAGTAGTAAAGTACAAAATGCTGCCATAGCATCAGTCAAAATGGCCTTTCTTATAGATCGAAACACTATGGACCTGTAACTTGCTCAGAAGTGAAGCCGAGATCCTTTGCTTACTTTCCATTTGTAACAAATGGTTGACCACTTCCTATAACTACTGAACGGTCTCGTTTCCTTAAACTTGTTGTAGGAAATGTTGCTTGCTGCTTTCATTGAATGTTGCTAAGCCTCGTCAGCCTAACAGAAAGTTGCATGAAGGCACTTGACCAGCTGCTGTTATTCGCCTTGTTCCATTAACATAAGACGAGGAAAAAACAGGAGTTGGGAGTTACTTACGAGCTACACGCTAAAACTAACAAGCAAATGAAGCAAGTGAAGTGTAACGCAATTCCACATTCCAGAGTCGGCCAACTTTGTGTGCGACGACTCTTGAAGAGCACTAGATATAGACCAAGATTTCGTTCTTCGTTTATCCTAAAAAATCTAGGGTTGTGAAGGGAAAACCTTGATAATTTAGATTACATGGTTTGAAGAACAATCCCTTCCTCCAGGACCCGTTCATCACTGGAGCAAAGAGCATCACTTAGCCCGAATATGCTGCACCTTTGCTCTCAGCTTAAAGACCCTTTGTCTTAATTGCATGTACCCTTCATTCCTTAGCGTAATTCTGTACACTTTACTCGACCGCAGAAATGAAAAGATAGGATTACGTTCACTTGCAGGTTGAACCTTTCTATTTTCCCTGGACCGTTTATTCAGCATTCAACATTAGAATACAAAGCGTTTCATCAACCGCTGGCCTAGAAGGGGCCAATACCCTAAAATAGCTCATACTCCTGCAGGCATTACTTCTTCCTTCCCCTTTTCATGGAATTGTAACATGCATGTAATCTAATCAGTGAGTCTTGTTGGGTGGGGAGGGGGATTACAATAGAAGGGGCCAATACCCCAAAATAGCTCATACTCCTGCAGGCATTACTTCATCCTTCCCCTTTTCATGGAATTGTAACATGCATGTAATCTAATCAGTGAGTCTTGTTGGGTGGGGAGGGGGATTACAATGAATCAAACTCATGAACAGATGCTGAGTAAATGGTTACATTCCCCATTGAAAGCAAACGGTTGAGATGCATTAGTTTCGCTAAATGGTTACGCCATTAGGGGCTGGACCACTAATCATTTACACATAACGATCATTAAATGCTAGCCCGGGCAGCCAGAAGGAGTGACACAGTCGTGTTAATTATAATATCGAAGAACATCGGCACCATGGACCTGTCCAGAAAATACAACCCGTTGAGGACCACCCTGGTGGGTCGCATGGCCACCACGACCTTCTCGAAATACCGCCGGTCTAGCTCCGGCATGTTCTTGAGCCCAATCCTCAGACTTTGCTTGAGGCCAATGGACCCATCGTAAATCAAGTAACAGTTGCCGTACAGAGCCGGTGGCACAGTCATAGGTGAAGACCAGAGCTTGGACCATTTGACCAAACATGGGACCGTCCAGCTTGCTATGGTCCAGTGCCAGGGCACACAGGTAGTACACAGCTCCGACTTGCATCACCGTCTTGATCACTTTGATGTAGGCCCCAAAGCAAATGTTAAACTACTTGTTGAGTATTCGCATGACGTTGTAAAAACTGACCTGCTTTTCGAACTGCCGATCAGTCGTCGGAATGCCGTCGCTAAAAATCATCAGGTGTTCAAGTGTCAACGGCACGTTATTTGACCGAATGCCCGGAGGCGGCGGAATGTCATGCAAGTTTCCGATAGTTCATTCACTTACTTGTTCTGGTGCCAGGTGAGCATACATTTAGTGACCCAAGCCTGAGTGTAAAACTCTGGCTGGTTCGTATGAATGCTGGTGGAGATGACCAAAGCCTCCAGAATGAGGAATATCCAGAAGACAACGCCTCCTTTGAATTGGTCAGGGACGATGGAGTAGAGGTACCTCGGGTGGTCAGCCTCCTCGCAGAATTTGGCAATTAGCATGAAGGCCAACACACCGTGAAAGTAGAGCCAGAGGGACATGATGCGTTCCTTCTTTGGAGTTTTTTCGGGGGGTTTCATTTTTCCTGTGATAAGTCACAACAAAAGCTATTTTACGAACCAAAAGACTTTCTGCTACGATCTGCTTGCGTTGTCTCCAATGGAAGGAAAGTCGTAGCCAGTACATTTTGCCAATTTAAACATACCATTGATCTTTTGAATCTGGTTGAACAACCAGATCCGGTCATGGATGTTGGAGATGAAGCTTTTTTGCGCCCCTGCACAAATCGTCAGTACGCTAGCGGACAGAATCAATGGAATTGTATTCACATAGTCTGCAGCTCCTACTCTTAATTGCAGGCCCAAACGAACTGAGACGAAAGCCAGGTAAATGTACACCAGGTAGCGCTGAAGGAGCGAGAATTTCTTTCGGAAGTCCGATCTAGTTAGGCTCATCAGGTGAGTGTTTCTGTCGTAGTCTACTGGGAGTACGCAAGTCCATTGGATTAGTTTAAGGGAGAGATTGAAGGAACGTTGAAGCTCTTTACTGAACATTTTGGTGTTTTTTAAAACAATAAAATCTTGGTCGTCAAGTGTCCTTGAGAATTAAGTTTCTGCAAATCGGGTTAATTGAAGCCATACTACATATACTTCCGTAAAAACTTTAGACCAGATTGGCCGCAACCAAACGTTCCTGAATCCGCACTGCGACGGTTTACTTTCTTGGCGACAAGCTAAAAGGTGGATCAAAGGGCTCAGCACGAGTTGAGTTCGTTAATTAATCAGTTATGGAGAAATTCTAGAAATCGAACATCTTTCTAGGCATTTCTTCAGGTAACCAGGTTCATCAAATGAGGCGGCAACGACCACATGAACCTGCCACGAGCCAAGGCGAGGGTACCATGAAAAAGATGTTGTCGCCTCAACCAGCTTGACCTGGAAGTTTCTGTCAAACGTGTCACGCCTTCGTATGATTCCCTCCATATTCTTTACAGTTTGGCGTACTTTCTGATGCCAGTGGGCGTTATCGTTGACGTCAAGCGTGGACATAATGGCGACAAAACAATTTCTTTCTCTGCTCCTTGACAAGAAACGGATTTTCTAGTACTCTGAAAGAATTTACTGAGTATCTCATGGGCATCAACTGCACATGGACATGGCTACAGTGCTACAACTCTAGTCAGAATTTGTATGTCAAAGCGTGCTTCAACGCTTACGAATTCCGGACTTGAATAATTGAATATTTTTGAGGCTCATTTTGCTAAAAGCTAGCATAGCCTCGTGTCAAACGGCTTTACTCATCATGTAGAAGCTACAAATTTTTAATAAATGTCAGCTCTATGTCGTCGTACAGGTGTGCCAAATGACGACATTGTAGCACGGAGGGTAAATACTTAGAATATGGGACGGTAACCTAGCGAAGGGCTTTAGCCGATACTGACACTGAAATTGGCTTTTTTGGCTCGAACGTTCCAAATTGAACGGGGTTACTGCTGGTTGAGATGGCTATAAATTTTGAAAAAATGATCAGAGTTAGTACGCTTAACTGGTATCTCTTTGGCCGGGGCAATTTCGTGAGCTAGGATGCTTAACGTTAAGATGACATTGACCTTATGACGAAAACTTTCAGTTTCGCCGAAAACCTCGTGGTGACCGTTTCATTGCCACCCTCGCCTGAAGTTTACACTGGTATCTGACCGCACTCATGGTTTGGGTGAACCACACTATGCGTGATCCTTGTAGGTCACTTTGAGTGAAAGTCAAGCTTGAAGAAGTTTTTTGTCATCAGAAAGTGAGACAGATGCAAAAAGAGCAGCGCCACGCCCCCTCCTTGACGACTTAATGTCGCAATGAAGATTTCTTTTCTTGTGGCTCCCATGATCTTGACATTGCTTGTTTTTTTGTTTCGCTATCTGATCTGAGGTGACGCAGGCCAGGCTAGTACAAAGCTCCTGGTATTTGATATGACAGATGACGATTTCATTTCAGTGAAGTCAAGAAACGGAAGCGGACCTTTTTGCAGTTGCATACTGCAAGGAGATTTAGAATAGGAAGATCTCTTCTAATCTCGTGACTGATACCTGTAGACAAAAAAGCAGTGATTAAAGCAATTAGATTTTAAAACTATTATTGCACAGAAACTTTACTTCCCGTACGTTTCTGATTGGAATATTTGCTAATATCCCTTGGTGGTTGACCACAGCCACAAAGTTTAATTTTATCAATTCTGCGCTCTTTGTTCTGCAAACCGCATCAGTGAAAGATAAATCGGAAGATATAAGCACACATAAGGCCATGTCAAAGTAAGGGAACAACATCTAGTGCAGTTTTTTTGGAGTACTTGAGAGATTGCAACTTGACTTTAAGATCTTAGTATGTTGTCCTCCTCCCTCACTGTCTGAATGAGAATGGAAACTGTAGAGGAGAGAGAACAATTGATCTGTTAATCAAAGAGGTTTTATAGCACCCTTGTTACACACCTCATATCGAGCTTTTACCGCAAGGTTACCAAAGGGCAACGGCAATGAAGTCCGTGCTCTTAGCTCAGCAATCGAAGAAAGTGAAACTAATTCACACAGGTAACACAAATTACCAATTTCCTCTTCTGTGTCAGTCTCAGTCGGAAGGCCGGCAGGGTAAGACTAAAATGAATTTGTTCAAAGTGTTTGCCTCTCTGTGTGTGTTGCTCGTGTTGTGTACGCAAAATGCGGAAAGTGGGATTATCCTCATGCTCCTTTTGAAGATGATGGCTTTGAAAGGAGCATTTTTCCTCGGCATGCCGCTCGCCATCGGTAGTTTCATGATGGGTCAAGGCATGGGATTCTTCGGGGGTTCCATGCTCGGTGGCTATGCCGGCATGAGCACGACCATCCGCTTCATGAACCGCTTTTACGGCAAGAGGAAAGGTGCGACTGCAAAACCCGTGGTGTACCATCACTACGTCCCGGCTCATCAGTACCAGTATTTGCAACAGGGGTGGGGGTGGCCCCAGCAGAGCAGTATCCGAGGGTCGATTAATGGTCATGGCGGGATCGTTGGAAGTGGACCGGTTCGTGGTCACTTTCAGCTCACTGCGCACGTGGGCCAGCATCCGCGTCCTGGTCATCAGAGCCATGGTCAGGAGCATGGGCATGAGCTAGGATACGGAAAAGGACATGGGCCAGGACATGGATCAGCACACGGGCCTGGACATGGAACAGCACATGGGCCTGGACATGGATCAGCACACGGGCCCTGGACACGAACAAGGACACGGTTACAGCTTTAAAGTTCAACACGGACACGATGAAGGCCCTCCGGGGCACGGACCCGGCCACTTGCGCGGGCCTCAAGGACCTCCTCCAGGCTGGGGTCCTCCGGGCGGAGGACCTGGGTATGGGTTCGGGCCATTGGGCCAAGCATCTGTGCAGTTACCTTCGATTTTGTCCGCTATGAAAAACAAGATGAAGGAGACTTTGTACGGCAAGAATTTTGCAAGTCAGCAGCGACAGAAAGTGAAGACTCAACATCAGCGGCCGGTGCAGAATTTAAACGAAGAGTGGTGGAAAGCAAGTCAGAGTCACGGGCAAAATCCCTTGAATACTTACTATGACGTGCCGGGTATCCAGCAAGGGAAACATCACACAGCGCTACCACAAAAAGTGCAGCAGGTTTTGAACGATTTGCAAGGTATTAAATATTTGAGTTATTTTAATTTTTTTACGATATTTTAATTTCCCGTCGATTTCTTCTGAACATTAAGTGGCTGTTCCTAACTTCTGGTTAATTGTTCCATACTTTTCTACCTGCGGAGACATGGACGTCGTAAAACTTTTGCTGATTGACTTTCAAGAACAGAACTTCAGTAGAATAATGCGAAGACATAGTAAATGGCACTCGACATAGGATTTTTGCACCATTGCATTTCATGCAGTGTGTTAGTTGAAACATTTGCCTTATTTGCGGCAAAAATCTCACAAATTGGAGCTACAAATTAGAAAGTTGAGCTGGGATAAACGGTAAAAAAATTAAAAGGAAAATCAAGCCCTAGTTTTGGCAGAACAAGATCAAGGCAAATGCACAATATCACAGAATAGGAAACGATTTTGAAGCTTCTCTTATTATTTTATAGCACCACGGCTCCGCTGAACTTCCTAGCGTTAAGTGGGCTCAGTACACGTTACGATAGTCACGCTTCGGTTTCAACTCAGTTAGCTTGACGTATCATAATTTTATGCCCTTTGATTTGCAAATTTGACGATAATTGCTGTTTTTATAGTGCCACTAGAAAAACCGGTTGGAGCTCTAAATCTCAGAGGTGTAAAAACTTGATTACAGCAGGATTATGATCTGAAAGCTGCATTGGATGCATTGCCTGATTGCACTGCCCTATGCTATTTTGTAATTTTTGCAAATGATTAGAAACTGCAAGCACAATAATGGGAGCTAAGGACCAATCATTTTCGTTGCAGGTGCAGAACCCTCAAAATTGGAAACTGGTAACCATGGCGACGCTTATCAGCAGCAGCTAGTCAACTACGCGAACGAAAACCCCAGCTACCAGCAGCAACAGTACAGAGACCAACAAGTCCCTGCTTCCGCCCCAGCTCCAGAGTCTTCAGCACCCTCTGCTACTGTTCCAGAATCTTCTGAAAATTCCGTCTACTACGACCAGGACCAATCCCAGCCACAAGTTTACCAGCCCGCAGAGCAAAAACACCAGGAACAACAAACCCACTACCAAACCAATTACCAAACTCAAGGGCAAGACCAGCACCAGCACCTCTACTCCCAATACCTGGTGACCCCGATGCCAATGACAGTCATCCATCACCACCATGAGTACACCCCGATAATTGCCACCGCTCCTGGCGATTCCAAAAATTTTCATAAGGCAAACAGCCCTAGGCCAAGAGGTCCACAACCAAAACATGGACGTGTACTCGTACATGACAGAGCCCGAGGCAGTGGACCACCGCCCCTCTCGGAACCAAAACCAAGACACGTTCAAGCAAGGCTCGGAATTTGAGAGTCAAACGGTCCCCGCCCCCAGCGTCCGCCATCAAGTCCTACTTGGAGAGTAAACTCAAGGAGGAAATCGGCTCCGAGTCTTCCACTCCTGAAAAGAGGCAGGAGGCCGAAGAACTCATCGCCATGCTGAGGCAAGCCTACCTCGATGAGCTCATGGAATCGCTTGTTGACAAGCCCACCAATTCGCCAAATCCTCCCACCTTTCCAGGAGAGCTGCCTGATTTTGTCCCGTTTCCCAGCGATTTTGTCCCCAATTCCACGTCTTCAAAGCCCAAGCGACTTCAGCTAGTGACCTTGGCCAATGGAGAGAAGAGGTTTATTGGCATTGGGTCGGACGGGAAAAGGAAGTATTTCCGGGTCAAGAAGAAGTCCAAGCCTACATCAGCACCTGTGTCGTTAGCAGCCAGTAACGGTACTGCAGAGCCAACGGCAGCTGCATCCTTTACCGTTGACCTTGTCAACGGTGTGGTGTCAAATAAGCCGGTGGGGCCTGAGGCACCGGTGCCAACGAAATTCGAGCATATTGACACTACCGTTATTTTGGATAAACGAACGGGTGAGCCTGACGATACCAAACGTAGTAAGAGACAGACCGGTAATCTGGGGAGCATGCAGGAATTACGGACTGTCGCCGACGATATTAAGAAGTTTTTCCATCTTGTAAGCGTCCTGGACCAGGACAAGTGTTTGCAAAAGCTAGTCTGCGAAGTTCATACCAAGGCCACTGAGGAGGAGAAGGCGAGGCTGACGACTTACGAGAACAATATTCTTATCACCTTCAAGTAAGTTGTCGTTTTAAGTTTCTTCTAAAATTTGTGTGTTGTGTCCACCATGAA
>VRMD01003725.1:0-10393 GCA_009872375.1 Sminthurides bifidus | reverse complement strand
GACAGTCGGACGGTTAAAAACGACAAGGAAGGAGAGTACGGTATTGAACCAAGTGTTTTCGCTTGGAAATTGCCACATCAGCATTCGAGATTAGCCTCTTCTTGTGTGGTTTCATGTCATCATTTAACACTGTTTGTTTCCTAGTACACAGCGTTCCGTTACTGCCGTCTGCTCCCTTGATTAGATAGGCACACTTAATGTGGTGAATGTGCTCCTAACTAATGACGACTCGAGCGTGTTTAACTTTGTTTGTCCTGTCTCTCATGCGTCATTGCAATCATGCGCCTAGGAGGATTTCGCCGTATCGCGGCTCCCACGGCTGATAACGATAACGTTTCAGGTACCGAGGAAAGAAATACACAAGTGTATTGTACCATTGGATAAAGCAATTCCTCCTTGAATCTGCACACGGTTTTGTTTACAATTCGATACTGAGAATCAACTTAAATCATCACCATCACCCTTAATGATAGAGGGGGAAGAAAGAAGCTTTTATTACCGTTGCTTGATTGATGGACTCCTGAACTGAATAATTCGGCAGTTTTGCCGATTTTCAGCCTCGTGGACCGTTAAACGTGAATTCGGAAACCGGGTTTCATGATTCAGTATCAGCATTGCATAGTACAGAACCGGTAATTTTCCCAAGGACCTTCAAATTTTGATAAATGATGTATGAATAATGAAAATGGTATACATGTCAAGTGTATCGCACGCACGGAAAGCCCTACGTGTGTGTTGATGAACTTGAAGATGACTTGTTCGAGCCTTAATATTAGGCTGACAGGGAGGGGGGACTGTTTCAGCCCTAGTAATTTTTTGAACTTCGACAATGTACTGTCTGGGGTTCGGGGTTCTGGCCAGTGTTTTGTTCTGTTTTGGTGCTGTATCGAGACAAGATGAAACAGACCAGGGGCAGGAGCCGGACAGGTGCACCTGTCTCTCAGAAGGAGAGTCTGCAAAAGCAAAAGAGAAAAGTTATAATAGCATGGTCGAATGCGTTTTTGCGGCAGATGAATTCCAGATTACCATCTTGCAGGGTCNATGGTCGAATGCGTTTTTGCGGCAGATGAATTCCAGATTACCATCTTGCAGGGTCCGGCGATCTCCTTTGAACTTGTGAGGCCGAGTTTCAGTAGTATGGTCTGTTGCGTGCTCGATTCCAAATGCAGTAGACAAAAGTCAATGTTTTCTCAAGGCACGTGGAAAGAGAGGGATAAGCTAAAATTGAAGCTGGTGCTGGAAACACGCAATTCACGTTCCACATCATGCATTTTTGAAGGATAAACACTCCTTTTCCTAGGAATGCATCGCATTAATTGTACGTTTAACAGCGTGTTACGCTTGCGATGATCCAGATCCCCCATTGTATAAGCTGGCGAAAGATACCAGGCAGTCGTATGACTCACATGATGGAGGAGTTGCATGTCCGATTTTTATCCGCCACGAGCTTCTTTATCCGAAAAGCAGTATCGTGTATGGTATACAGTACTTGTACTTTAAAGGCATTAGCATCAGCTTCTAGGATGTTCCACATCAAGCATCCCATCTGGTGATACCGCCCCCGCAATTTAAAACAACTTGGAAGCAAAGCAAGAGCTTTCTCCCGGCTCGTGTATGCAGATACCAGTCTCTTTTACCGTGTTGCATGCACATGTGCTATCTCGTATTTTTATCATGGTTTGTTGCTCCCTCATTGTTTTGCTCCAAGTAACACGCAGTATGTGATCTTGCAAGAGTTTTGTGCATAAGTACACCTTGTTGCGAAACCGCAGCTCATTTCTCAATCGGTTGCGAAACGGAAGTTATGATTTTGTCGCGTTTTAACTCCTTGATATGCGTATTAGAGCAAGGCTTTTTTTCTCTTCTTTTCGTCATAATTCCTCGCTATTGCTAACCATGTGCGTGCAGCCGTTATCGGAAGTACGACTGTTTTGTGTCTTTTGGGACTTGATGCTCTTATGTACGTGACACTGCATTACACTCAGTCCAGATTCTATTTGTGGTTCAGTAACACACTCGACTTTGTTGTGGGATGAGTGGAGTTGGCAGCGGTTGTAAGAATCCTTTCTTGATTTTTTTATAGGATTCGCCACATGGAGCAAGAAGATGGGTAAAACCTGGAACCAGTTCAAGCATCACAGTGTCGAGCTCCGCTCTCCAGGAGACGTGATAGGAGACAAAGAGCACAAGTTTGTGGGGGAATCAAAGCCCAAGTGTGGTAGCACACTTCTCTTCGAGTCATCCAAGAGTGAAGAGCTGCTGACCCGTGAGGATGACGAGGAAGGTGGCTTTTGTCCCCACCCCGGAGTTCGGCCTGAAAGCGTTCAAGGAATCCACCCCACCGCCCTCACCCCCAGCACCCCTGATCGATTCATCTTAGACGACGGATTCCTGACAAACCGCCGGACGAAGGCCGCGGCCAAGATGAGTTCGCGAATCAACTCGGGCTTCCACTCCCTGTACCGGAAACCGTGTGCGTCGGAGGAATTTCTCGAAAGCTACCCTCAATCAACCCTCCCTTCCGGTAAGGTGAGCCGGGAGGACTTTTACTACAGTCTGACAAAGAATTACGGATCGAGGAAATGTGCAACATTAAAGCCGCGAACCCGTGGCGTTGATCGAGTCGAGAGTCTGAAAGGCATGCTGTTGTCCAAGACGAGCAAGAGTCCGGGACGGCTGCTAGGAAAGGGGAAGACCGGTGGGGGCGGGGAAAGTGCAAAATCGGGGATGGCAATGTTACCGAATCGGGGTGGAAATCGCCACTCGAAAAACTCCCCCCTGTTCAGAAGCTGTTCCACGTCTACACTGCCGTCATACGTTGCTGGAGAAGACCCAGCTACTGACTTGGATTTATCTCCGTCAAAGTTGCTCAGGTGCAGAGATTCGCCCTCGGGCTCGGCATCCACCAGAGAGGGTGAAGGCAGTGACTTGTATGGGAGAAATGGTGGAAGGACAAGTGGCAATAATAATAATGACTCCTCTGATTGTGCATCATCTACTAGCTGTGCTCTTAATAGCCGACCATCTGGCGGTGAATCAGTTTTACGTGACGCTACGAACTTGACTAGCCCAGGAGGAATTGGAGCAGGAGGAGCAGGAGTGGTTGGAACTCCATCCTCCTCCGCAATGTTTTCTCCCTCTCGAGACGGATCGCCGTCTAAAAAAGCAATGAGTGTAGATAATCTAGCTTCCATTCTTAGCTCTCCGGTTTCCGGCCAAGGAGTTGTATCATCATTAACAACGTCGCCTGCTGGAGAAGTCGGGGCTGGAGGAGGTGCAGGAGCTACAGCCGGAAATGACGTCGGCCCAAGTCCCCTGTGTAAGAAGTATGGGTTTCCTCACGGTTTCGTCCGTTCCAAGCTTTCCAGTTTGCCAGAGGAGTCGCTTACGCAAAACAGTCGGATGATCGTAACCAGTCTGAGCACTGACAGCATTCACTTGACGTCCAGCAGCAGTCCGTTACAGAGTCAGACATCCAGTTCGAGTAATTGCAAAGACAGTTGTGACACTTCGCACTGCAGCAAGGATTCAGAGGACTCAGGTGCAAGTTCACATGCCTCGAGTGGCGGGAAGGGGCATGGGAACAAGTCAAGTTTTGGTTCTAGGGCGTTAGCAATGATGCAAAAGATTTCCGTCGTACCTCACTCCTGGCATCGGAGGAGCAGATCCAAGAGTCCGGCGACCAGTTCCACGTCTTCTGCTCAATCTGCAGCGAGCTCTGGAGCGTCTTCCAGTACGAAAACTACGGTGAATTCGGAGAAGAGCAGGCCTATACTGAGGGTGGCGAGAGCAGGTGTTTTTCGCTCCTCGTCCGCCACCCATAAAGACTTGAGTTGCAGTCGAGTGACAAAAAGTGCGAGCAGCAGTTGCGAAATGCTGGATGTTGTGCCAATTGACCTGTTCCCGGAGCATCGACACCAGTGTCCTCCCTTATCAGTGTTTAATGCCAAGTTTGTCAAGGCTCCGGTCCAGTACACTACCTCGTCCTCGTCCCCGAGTCCCAGTCAGGTGCCTGGACCAGTGCCCAAGGAGGAACGCGTCCCGCCCGTAGTAAACCCGACGGTGACTAGTGCTGCAGTCAGCAATGGAGACAAGACTGTGATTGTCACCAGCTCCACGTACATTTCATCCAATGAATCCGGCTATGATTCTGACAGTACCAAGAACACGGATGAAATCGCCCAGTCATCTCATTTGAATTTCAATCAGCCAGCTGCCGAGACCTTGTCAGGGGCGAAGCAACCCTCGTCGCAGTCATCGTCCGCGAGCCCAGATCCAGAGAATGAGAATGAGGCAGAGACCGAGAGCCCGGTAGAGGACCTGAAGGGCTTTGAGGCTGCGCCGATATACCAAGTGCAAAAACCCATTAAAACCGCCGTAGTCAGGAGGAAAAGCGACCTTGCCAACGCCATTATTGCGCGCCAAGCGGCGCGCGCCTCCCACCCAAGTGGTGCTTATAGTCCCGCCGCGCCCCCGTCCCCCTTCTCCGACCCCCCGGAGCTGGACCATCGAAGACAATCCTTTCTGTATTCTCAGCTTGGCTCTGATCCAGACGCGTATGCTGTTTATGGAACACTGGGTCGCTCTCCCGCCAGGAATGTTTGCAACGCTTGTGGGTCGGTGAAGAAGCAGGCGGTGCCGAAAAATCCGAGGATTGGCAAAATCCAGTGTATGGAAAGTAGGGAAATTTTCAGAATTTGTGTCGGTAAAGATGCCATCCCCACCTCCCCAAGTAAGAACCAGCCGCCGGTGCCGCCGCAAAATTCCTCTTCGAAAAAGAGATATCAACTTTTGCACATTCTTCAAATCTAAAGACGAGCCTCTCGGAATAAGTATCATCAGCAGGAGCTGGAACGGAGCTTCCGAGCACATTGTTCAGAGTGTTTATCCAACTTCTTCAGTTTACCGGTAAACTTTTTTTTTGGTGTCAACCGCCTTTTGAAGTGTCTTAAATCCTGGTGCTTTTCATTTTTCCCTGGCTTTCAATCTACCCGGGTATCAGCCTAGTTCTGGAGACTTCCGTGTCCTTTATGCTAAGAGTCAAGTCTTTTTGTTTTTCGCCTTCTTTTATTTTTGTCGCTCAAATTCCCTCGTCTCCATCTCCCCAAGAGTACGTACTTGAAGTCAAGTTGCAAAACTAGGGATTTCAACAAGAGTCAAAAGCTCGTTTCCTTCTCATTCCCTTGTCTCTCGCCTCTTCTCTCTCTCTTTTTATCAAACCTTCGTCGAATCAAGTCGAATCAACCTCCAACTTGACTTTCACAGCACACCTTTTTCCTTAACCGTTTTCGCCTCCGCCAAAAAAAGCTAGGCTTGATGGAATGGAACGAAGGCAACAAGCCCGGTAACTGGACACTTTGCAGCCAAAACCTCAGCTGACTTTTAAGTCCTCACGTCACGTCAGAATCAGACCATCTTCTCATTCCACTTAGCCCTGCCTTGTATTCACCTGGCACACAATAAATGTCAATCAGACCTCTTTTCTTCAGCCGTGCTCATTCATTCAAAGCTGCAAGATTGTAGATTTGTCACTCTCACGGTTTAACTTGAACTTGGGAGGAATTTAATTCCCGGGTCCCAACATGATGTCTTAGTTCGTCCTTTGGCTCGGTGCCGTGTCTTGTCAATCTTCTCTCCTTGTTTCCCTCCTCAGGCTCGGTATTCACCACCCTTACGAGTGTTACCCGATACTTTTTGACTTTTCCCACTTTTTTCCAAAACCGTTTAAACTCACTATCAAAAAACAAGTCACATTCACAACCAACATGTCACACTCCATCAAGCATGGACGGGAAGTTTAAGTAAGGTCGTGGGCTGAGACACAGGGCCCATACAAAACTTACCAGATGTCAAATACAGCAATTAGTATTTCTCTTCTTCTCGGTTCTTTCATTCTTCTTGTATGCTTCTTAACCACAAGTCCGTTTTACTTCTGTCAAAATTTCACCGGTTGTGTCACATTTTTCTCATCATAGTTTCCCTTAAGTGAATTAAGGCACCTTTTTTAGTTCAGGTGAAACATTCATGGGCTTCTAAGGGCTAACTTCAGGCTCAACAGCAGAACAGTTTAAAGTCCTCAGGGAGAGCTGATTATAACCCTTCAAATCAAATAGCCTCCGAGAATTAGACCATCTGACGATCCGATAAACTGCATCAGTTTCAGTTTTCATGCCTGGAGAAAAAACGGCTCTGGTGTGCCTTAAATCCAAAGTAATTAGATTCATCCCTAGATCACACAAACCGTTAATACAGTGATTTCTCTCATCAGACCTGTTATACTGGGGCGCACAATGCAATGCCTACCTTGAGTTTTTTATCCGAAATTGTCCGTTCATCCCCTCAATTCTCAAAGCTGTCACGTTTACCTTCTGCTCCCTTCTTCAAACAAAACGATTTAATTTTCCCTTTGTTGCTACCAAAGAACCAGTACCCTGTCATTATTACAAAACTCAGCTTTTAATTTCCGAGTCACGAAAAAAACTAATACTCCACCTCAATACCCTGACGTACATACGTACAGCATGGTACTGAGAGTCCATAAGCAGATAACAGATAACGTTTAGAGTGAAGACGTCAAACCCATGGTTCATGTGGTCTACTTCTGTCATTTCTCACTCATCTTGTGGTTAACAGTGCTTCTGCTACTAGCAATCCTGATCCTGAGCTGAATAATTCTATTTGTATGACTGCGGTACACTTCAAACATAGTAGAGGAACTTGGTCAACTTAGTGGTCAGTGAAGTAGGAATGAATCAGCAACAGGAGTTGGTTCATTTCCAAATCAGACTTGGAGTTAAGGAAGGTTTGCGTCAGTGCAGCTTCCGTTTTGTTCGATCCCTCTTTCCCTTTTGCATTTCCTCCCCCTCCTTGCCAAGCAAGCCAAGACAAGACAAGGAGTCTTATAAGACGCCATTAGCTACAGCAAAGAGAAGAGGCAAGGCTTCTCAAGAAGTCAGTCTCTTTATCGATTAAAGTCGATTCAGACTACGTTCCTCGGCTCTAAACTAATTTCGTATTCATTTTCATAAATCTGATCATCACCCTTGTCCTGTTGCGGGTTCAAATCCCAGCTTACTTAATTCCAACACCCTGTGTGCAACTCCAGCTACTGGTGCTCCGCGAGCCGATTCCAAGACATCTGTTCGTCAGCCTGTTTCTTGGTGATGATTAGTCATTTATTTTTGGATAAAAAAAACTCATCTTCTTCCCTTGCCTCCTCTCCTCTCCCTCCAGGAGTAGTAGCCAGTCATTCTTGCGTCATAAGCTTCTATGTGTAATCCTTGCATTTCCTTCGCACTCTGTTCGAGATGTGATTCCTCCATCGCACGGGTATTCATTCACTCCTCCAATATGCGTGCTTACTCAAAGGCTTNATTCACTCCTCCAATATGCGTGCTTACTCAACGGCTTATTGTTTTTTATTCCAGAGATGGTCGGATCGAGGTCGGGGACGAGATAGTGAACGTGAACGGGAAGCGACTTCGGGGATTGTCTTCGGAAGAAGCCATGTTAGCCATGGAAGTCGGTGCAGTTAATTGTTCTCAAGTGGAGTTACTCATCGCCCGGGATAACGGATCGGGTTTAAGTTGTCCGAACTGCGAAGGAGGGCGACCCGTCTCTGATATTTATTCGGATTTGGTCCTACATTCATCATCCCCATCCAGCTTGTCATCCTCCCCTCGTCATCAGAACCAAAGTCATCTTTCAGCATGTCATCATCTCCCACCCCCGCCCGTACTGAGCCTGGAATCGAGCGGCGATTACGAGACGCTAATAAAACGTCTTTCCGCCGAGGATGAGGACCAATCTACCATGAAATTAGGCCCTCCTAGCTCATTACTCCTTAGTGCTGGCAAAACCCTGGTCTCCAACCCCGTCTACGGTTCGACACTTCCGCCCTCAAAACCGGCTCTGTCCACCGTCCCGTTTCATTACAGCCACCCGGACACGATCCTGGAACAGAGTGACGAGAGCTATGCGGAGGATTTGAAATCAACCCCATGTGCAAAACCCAAGCCGAGTGTGGTGAGGAAGCTGTCCACTTCATTTTCCTGTGATGAGAGGATGGGAGAGACGGGAGTGTCGTTACGAAAACGTGGGCCGGCAGCCCACCTTGTCGTTGCCAATTTCGGTGGTCAGAGCTCCGTGCCTCAGAGTCCGGTGAAGCCCATGACAGACTCGGGATCCTGGAGTGTAAGAAACAGGAGGTTTAGCACGCTCACTTACTACAATGCGGATGCGGATGCGGTGCTTCATCAGCAGACGGCTCGGATCGCCAGCCTCAGAGAGGACCAGTACCAGGAAATGAGCGCGGGTGCGGGGGAGAACAATGGCGAGCAAGCTGATCAGAGTACCAATTACTATCTAACTACTAATTTGTGCACGTTGCCTCGGAAATCAAAACAAAGGCCAAAACCAATATCGGCTCACACAGTCGCTCCGTACTTTTACAAAATCCACACCGTCGTGTTCGAGAAAGGCCCGGGTAAAAAAGGATTGGGTTTCTCCATTGTCGGAGGGAGGGATTCGCCTAAAGGAAACCTTGGCATCTTTGTCAAAACCATATTCCCTAATGGACAAGCGGCGGAGTTTGAGAACTTGTGCGAAGGTATGTTGATTTACTTGTCTTTGGCTTTATTCACCCTCGGCTCATTCGGGTATTCTGCTAAGCAGCCTGCCGGCTGCATTTGTTTTACGCCTGCCGAATTTATATTTCCGCTTTGTGTAGTTCATCATTATCCGCCTGCAGTTAGGAGCTCTTGTAGTAAGGAGAATCTGGTGGAGTTCAGCAGAATTTTCCATGGGAGCTTGCCCTAGACCTGGACAGGAATGAGCTGAAAGGCTGGAATACTTATTGGCGTGTTTGCTTACGTTTGTCCGTGCATAAGAATTTATGCAGGGCTGGGCCGACTTCTTGCCTTTTTCAGATGATGGGATGTTGATGCTGAATTGTTGATGCAGTTAGTCGTATGTAGTAGGAAGTTGAGACTGCCAAGCTGGGGCTGCTTTGTACTTTGAGCGGAACGTAAATTATGTATACGGAATCTCTGGAGCATTTCGCATTAATATTTTATTACCTCCTTTGTTCGCGTCACATCATTTCAAACCCGTGTCCTAACTGTCAGTCTTTTGAGCGCCCGTGTCAACGCTCAAGTTTCTGCTTCAATGCACAATCTGGCTTGTCATTCCCATTGTCCGTTTCCAGTACTGCAGTGCGCTGCAGTACTGAATTGGAGGGTTGCTATAGCGAAGAGAAATTGACCCCAGGCCTCCGGCAGGACATCAATGATGATTGAAATGGAGCTAAAAAGCTAATTTATTATCGAGGATTAATCCTGTTTCCGGTTACGCTTCTTTTCCGGAATTACACGCGTGGAGTTTCTTTCCTAACTGTCAGTCTTTTGAGCGCCCGTGTCAACGCTCAAGTTTCTGCTTCAATGCACAATCTGGCTTGTCATTCCCATTGTCCGTTTCCAGTACTGCAGTGCACTGCAGTACTGGTGCACTGGGTTGCTTCAGCGAGGAGAAATTGACCCTGGGCCTACGGCAGTCCATCAATGATGATTGAAATGGAGCTAAAAAGCTAATTTATTATCGAGGATTAATCCTGTTTCCGGTTACGCTTCTTTTCCGGAATTACACGCGTGGAGTTTCTTCCTCCTTTTCGTGACGTAACGGTTGCGTAGAGGTTTCCGAAAGTAGTCTGGTCCGTCTGTAGCAGATCAACACAGCCTGGTCTAGAATCAAGTGGTGTAAAATTCATTTTCATTTTTATCAATAGCGTTATCCGCTAAAATGTAATTTGCAGTGATGCAGGGATTTCGATGACTTCAGTTACTTGGTTATCCATTTTCTTGCTCCATCATAATCTATGCGTTGACCTGAATGCGTGATTTTGAATTTCGGTCCCGTAATAACATTTTCGCGTAACTCCAATTTTTGGCGGATGGAACGAAAAAAACTTCAGCTACAAGATTACATTTCCAAGTAAAAATTCCCACCATCATGAGGGCCCGTCTGCCTTTTCGTGTCACTGAGCATTTGGGATACAATTTTTCCGCAGATTATGTCGGTCTATGTTGTAGTAGGAGGTGATATTTCACGAAAATGCGGGATTGCACACTTTCCCATCCAGTCGCAGCCATTAGTATTACGTTTTACCCGTATTCAGACTGGATGGGTTGTGATTCCATTTCCTCCATGTTATTCTTTCACACGCTTTCCAAATGGATACTATAATGGCTCTGGATTTGGAACATGGAGCAGATTTGATAAAGGCTGTCAGATGTGCCGTAAAAACAGCATGCGGGTATCATATTTTCTTCCCCTATGATTCTCTCTCTCGTCTTCTCTCAGGGTCGTTTATAATGTGATCAAACTGAATGTAGCACAA
>VRMD01003724.1:0-10396 GCA_009872375.1 Sminthurides bifidus | reverse complement strand
AATTTGCCCAGTACGCATTCATTCATAACATGACTTATAGGGATTTTTTGAGCTGGATCATTTTATTTTCTATTAAATAAAGGCTCTGCTCCTTTGTGTCCCTCTGCCGTCTTTAAGTTCAACGATTCGGACATAATTCCTAGCCTTTACTTTGTTGCTCCAAGTTTCCTTGGCCAGCTCATGTCCTCCATTTTAGCAGCATGTTTGACTCGACTTTTGCACGAGTCATTTAACAACTTTTACACTGCTTAAGCGTTCCGGTTCTTGTTTGTCCTTGCTTAAATTTTTGTCTTTAATGCGAAAAAATCTCTTCTCAAGTGCCGGAAACTTTCTCGAAAAAGCTCCTTCCCTTCCATGACCTTCTCTTTCGGTCTCTTCCTCTCACACTCTCTTTTCCACTTTCCCATTTGCTCTTCAATCTCTCTATTCTAGTTTAATGAGAAAATTAATTGCCCTCATTTGATTTTCTTTGCCTGTGTGCCTGCTGCGCTGATGTGCACTGCACTGGATGTGAAGCACGTGGAAAACGCTCTCCCAATTCACCACATGGCATAAACATGTTGTCTGTTTTTCAGAGTTCACAAGAAGAACACATTTCGCTCAATCGAATTACTTACGTTGCAGACGCCTTTTCAAAGGGATTGAGTAATTTCGTTCCGGCATTCGCACTGGGTGCTTTTGAAGCAGTCTCACCGTCAAAGCTGCAAAATGAATCACGTACAATTTGCATCAGCTCCAAGTGCCTCAAATACACCAAGCTCACTTTCTCTCGCGGAAATCATGAGCGGAGTATGAATCTTACCGTATGTAGCCACCATGGTGAGGAGCGGGAGGTAAAAGCAAATGAGCGAGGCCCACACCCGATAAGCTGGGTCTGGAATGATGCACTGGCCGTCCTGCAGAACTGATTTTTGTACCTGTGAATACCCAGGGGATGAGTATCATAATCAACATGAACTTGTTCTAGTTTACGTGTTTGTGTATTCTTATCGCTTGTCGCAAAAGCTCTCGAGTGACTTTAGTGCATCCCTCCGTCTGCCTCTCCGACTGCTACGATTGTACTAGCGTATCTTGTTTTGTCAACAAACTTGTACTTATGGCTTGACTTTGAATGACTCCTTTGATTTTTCCCCTCCTATGGTCACAACATGGTTCGTGATTATAATTGCTACTCTGCTCACAGGCGTGAATTTTTCCCGGATACTGACCTGGCATCAATGTAAAGTTTGCAAAGTGGATGGCGAGAAAGACGAGTTGATATGCTGTCGAGGTAGCCAGTATCAATGGAGAAAGTTTCATTTCTCTGATCCCGGTTATTAATTACAGGGGAGGTCTGTTTGCAACACTCTAGACAGATGGGAATGAGACGATCCACATGAGCACCTACGGAATCTCAATCAAAGACTACTCTGCCTTTGGATCAGCCAAATTATTTTTGATTTCCCTCTCAATTCATTAGCACTTTGATTAAACTTTTACTGCGATCCTCTATTAATTCTTCTAACTCCTGACCTTGTCAAACAAACTTTTGGCCCTCGAGTCTTTTCTTCCCTCCTCTTTTATTCATTTCCTTTTTTCCTCCGCCATCCCTCCTACACACAATCATGTAAAGAAATCTCTTCCGCTTCTTCCACTTTCCTCCACGTAATCCTTGGCGTCTCTCTTCTCTCTCTCTCTCTCCCTCTCATTCTTCGACACTCCAACGAGGAAATGGAGCAGCTTCTACTCTAAATGCCTGGAAATAATTACACTCCTCTCCTTTCTTATTTAATCGCTCCACTCCATGCTAAACAGAATGCATGCGTTAATCTTTCATCTTTCGTCTTGCACTTCAGGCTTGTCTTCACAAGCTTTGCAATTTGTAATTTGTCTACGCTCCCCTCATCGCTTATCCTGCGGATGTATAATGTTCCTTTGCTAAACTTTCTTCGCATTTTAATCTCTTCAGTTATCTTGTTGTCTAACCGCAAATGTTTGTGCTACAAATTCCCTCCGACAGCTTTTCTTCACTCAGCACCACATTTCATCCTCTGTCACTCGAAGCACCCTGTAATTTCCAGGGAAGGGGAAGGGAGGCTCCGTCATTTTAAGCAAAGGCTCAGTAATTTTGAGCCAAAGCTTGGGAATCCTAAATAATTTATTAGAGGTTTCGCTTAAACGGATTGTTTGAACTGGGACCGAGGAGGAGTTTTACTGTGACCTCGTTTGGAGCAGAGTAATTTTAAGATGCATTCAGAACTTCGCAATGCGCCAATGAAATAACATTAGTAAGAAACAGAAAATTCAATTACCTCTTCATGCTTCAAACACAAAGATATAGGCAGGAATAGCGCTGAAAAATGAAAATTGTAATTAATTTCTGTTCAAATTATCGCACTTCTGCTGTACTAGTAACTACAGTACTTTACTTTAGCTGGGAAATGACCATATCTGCGACATATTTCCTCGAGCACATATGCATCTTTAGTAAATACCAGGTCTTTTTCCTCAGGCTTTGAATCCTCCCCATAGAAAGCAGTACTTGAGCACACAGTCAATGAACGTACATGTTGATTACATATTCCGTAAGCTTACCTAAGGACTACAGAAGCAAACCAGACAAAGACTATGGTAAGCAACAACCTTGACCTGGATTTTTCCCTGCCGAATCTCCACGGAAACCTGGGATCAAAAAATTGCAACTTGCTCTATTAAATTCGTCCATAACTGAAAGCGATTTATAATTTCTAGCCCTTGTAATTGACCGTAGGCGCTCACTTGATTCAATTTTGGGGAATCCCATGATAAAAGTTAAAGAAAAAATCTGAATTTGTTCGACTGTAAAATCATAAAATCTTGTGATACATTATGTACGCCAATTTGATAAAAGTCTTACATAATGCTGAAAGCGAATCTTGCAATTTTTCTATCTGCCCATGCTTATCGTTTGGTTACAGCGGTTACTCTCATGAAGTCACAACAGATTCTCTACCCATGCCATATGTGTTTGGTAGTCGTATTAAATTTTCGTGTACGATGGACGATGGGGTTTTCTCCTGTCCTCCTCTCACAATTACGATGCCGTGATTGAAATCACTGTTACAACCGACTTGCTCGCTTATGGCTTAGTTTTCTTATTTTCTACGTGACTAATTTACAAGCGAGCATTAGATAAGTATTTAGAAACTAAGTTAGTTTTCCAGATTCACGTCCGTATGGATCCTTCGACCTGCAGCCTAACTTCGTGGTACCATAATACTGAGGCTGTCTAAGCTCCTGAGTTAGTGCTGCAACTGGCTATTTAATCGCAGAAACGTGTGTTTTTCAAGGTTATTCTGCTACTTTGCAGCCTATCTTTTCTAAAAAAGTTACGAATAAAATATTTCCAGAAGGAATAGCTGGAATGGCTTCTGTTACTTTATGTATCGATCCAGATTCTTACATAAGCATGATAATTGACATGAAGTTTGGCCTCAAGTATCAGATTTCTGTAACAATTTACCAGATTTTGAATCAAGCCAAGTTACGTAAGCGTACAAACCTTAAGCTCAAGTATCTGTCCACAGAGAGCGTGGCCAAATGAAGAATGGACGCAGTACAGAAAAATACATCTAGGAATAGCCAAATGAGGCACCCCACTCCTCCACCAAGCCTCCAGTTTCCTGCAAAAATGCCAAGATAAAGTTTCACGAGCTTGATTTCGACCTTCAGTTTCTATGTATGCATCCGTGTGGTTTATAGGTCGCCGTGGTGGTTATCAGCTGTTCATGACTTTTGTCTGTTGTTGTTCCACACTCTCTCCGTGTGCACATTGTCTTCTATGCCTGCCAACTGAGAGCATGCAAATCCTGTTGGAGGTCAGGTTCAACATTGGTAGCATTGGTGATAATGTTCATAGTAATGTAACACGATCAATAATTTATGGAAAAATAATCTGGAACGGAATAACAACCATGAATCATAATCATTCGGAGTAGATTTAAAAGAATTGTTTTTTCCGGATGTAGAGAAAAAGTATGGTGAAAAGTGTAAGGGGAAAGGACTTGATGGCATCAGAATAAATGCTTCTGATTCCATGCACGGAAGTCAGCAGGGGATTTCTCAAAATGTCCATGATTGGAATTCGAATTAGTTCCTACCGAGTCTGCCACCATTGCCAAGAGCTTTACGTGAATCTAATTACAAGCGAGAACCTGCTACTTGAAAAAAATCTCTCGCGGTCTCACACCATTTGTCACATTTCGCTTCGAGTGGTGGATCTGAAAACATCTTCATTCAGGTCAAAATAATGCTTTCAAAGCCGCACTTATTGCCTCCACGACCCGATTTCATCGCTAATGCTAGTCGCATCGGGAGGAAGCCTTGGAGAACGCATTTTTCCAAGGGAGAAACGACGGTTACATCGGCACGAAGAGATCGTTTATTTTGAGCTTCTCGAAGCGTTGCCGATATTCAAATTGGATTTTATTTTCTCCATTATTCGGAATCACATGCAGTGTACCGTTAGCCAGGAAGTGGTGACTGTGAAAATAATGTATTTCACCTTTCACTCCTCAAGAATACAAACCACAATAATGGCTAACGACGTGATTATTTCCCCTTATTTCTATAGTGCCTTTCACGGCTTCTTTCTCTAGATTTGATCCATATCGTCGTAACTTGCTGTGGGGCAATGTACAGCTGCCTCCTACTTCATTTTCAACCTGCTGCACCTGACAGGCTGCAAGCTGCAAAATAATGGATTCCAGGTTGTGGCACCAGCTCAGCAGCAGTATATGACGACACTCTCTTTGTGCCATACTTATGGGAAAAGTTTCTCACTGATGCTGTTCATGCATACTTGTTTCACGATTCGCTATTTAATAGCCGCTCTGCCGCTAGTTTCAGCTCAGTGTTTGCGATACGTACACGCTTCGCCATATCTTCATAAAAGCACAAATGTTGTTGACTACAAATACAACTAATTGACATTGTCATAAAACACTTTACGACTTTTGTTACGAGACTCTTGTAGGCCTAGTAAGTGATACTACCAATGCCTTCCACGAGATTTTTCCATTTCAACCGTGCACATATTGACGCTACAGGAAACGACTGGACAGTCCATCCGTCCTATGTACATACCGGCGTTTGTATTGCATGGGGAAAGTGGAAATGCTATTCGAGTCATCAGTGACTGCAGTCAATGTTAATGCCTCAGTTCAAAATTCGCAGCTGAAAAAACAGGCTTTCGTATATTATGATTATCATAATCCCCATCAACCTTATCAAAATGAGTAACAGTTTCGACACAGACCTTATGTTACACTTCTTTGAAGTACGTCGTCATTTGATCAAACAAGTAGCGCTAAAGTCAGACCAGAAGGGCGAAGTACGGAATACCATGCTAAAAATTACCTGCGAATCTAAAAAAAAGACTTAAGCTGCTTGCTATTTGCGTCCTGACTGGTGACACAAAGCCACTCGCCAGGATTTTCTCCAACTGGTCAACAATTTTATCCCTTAGATCCCGTCACAAAGTCTTGAAAAGTGGTAAGATAAAACAGAGGGAGAAGAGAAAGGGTTGTAAGTAATTCTATTTTAACAAATTTTATCCAGCAGTCCATCTTTTAGGCACGAGGATGTACACGTCTGGGACAGCCTTTAAACAACCCACGATATGAATGCAACAGATGCTGAGACAGTTCCTCCCGCTTCGTCGGTTCAATCCTGTCAACATTCTTTTTCCCAGCTGGAATTCCTTCCCCTTCTCCCATGAATCCATTGCGTCAACGGTAATGCTAGTCACGCGCTGACACGAAAGTTAAGCTCAATTAAGCCTCACATGTAATCCTTCAGTTCTGGCAGTAAAGCAACCTCAAAACCTGTTTATGCACCTTCCATGCACCACTATCAGTGTCTTACTTTCACCAAACTTTCATTCAGGGCGGTCGGAGCTTGGAACTTGTCAATTTCCGGGATTCGAGTCTAGGCACCTCCGTGGTGCTGTGAACAAGTAAAGGAGTAAACCTTTATTCAAGTAGCAAACCTTTACTCAAGTGACAGGACTGCACCCACGTGTATTCGGGAACAATTTTGACGTAGCACAAATTCCTTCAGCCTGTAATGCAATTTGACGTAACTTCCATATGAAAAACATTTCCAAGAATTCAAAAAAAGAAGTACTTTGCCTAAATTGCTCTTGTCGTCAACAGCAGGCACTCTTTCGTAATAAAAAGAGGCCTGTGTTTACCGGTCTTTGACTGAATGTACAACCATGGAATATCATCAGCTACACATCTTCACAGCCACCACTCCATTGCGTAAAAAATACCCTTCTTCCCGGACCGTGGTCGACAAAGCACAAAGTAAAGCATATTTGTACTTTCCGTGTTTTGTGCGGGATTCGGGCTGTTCAGTCAGTTGATTGTTTGTTCTGAATATTTCCACCAGGAACAAAACCCAGTCGTATTCTCCTTCATGAATATGCGTTAGTAAACGTGCGTTCGTAATAGCACTATAGGCTTGCGTCTTTTTACCAAATGAATGAATGAAACTCGAGCAGTAAACCAAGGAGCCGTTTCCGTGGTTTCCATTCGTAGATACTACCCACATGTATGCCACTGAACTCCCTGTGTATAACATTCATTCACGTTATTGCCGTTCAACCGTTGAGGAAGAATGTGATGGTGAAAGCATCATGTCTTGTGATCCTATGTGTGGAATGCTGGGTGGTGATAAACCCGGGAATTTCCAAAGTGAAACCATTCACTAACTTAACAACACTGCTCATGTAATTTTGTTGACAGTGGCCCAACGGTAGTTGTTGAGCGCAGTAATGCGGCCTGGTAGATTACACACCATTACTGCAGCCAGTTCCTTAGGAAGGCCCTCTAAACACTGAGAAAGATGGCCTATTTACATAAGTCGCCATGTATTTGTTTCATGTAAATGCAGCGCCATGGTGATATTATCATAGCGAGGCGAAGAACTCGAACCCTTATAAGGAACCAGGATTCGAGTTCGAGTCGTTTGCGGCGCCGGGTGCGGTCTTCATCCATTATAGCTATTGGTACGCCTAGCTCTGTTAAAAGCTCTTGAAGCTCAGTGGCAACCGTTTTGATTCAAAATTCATGCAACTCAAACAAGAGAAATCCCTGTTTCTTCTAACCATGAGCCACTCAGTCAGATTTTTCCCACACATCATTCAGCTTGTATGAGATCTGGTGTTGGAAAAAGGCAGAACAAAGGCCGGGCCCAAGTTGTGGGCGTCAAGTCCCATTACTCCACTGAGGTAGACGGTAGTTATGAAACCCAGTGATAAAGTGATGGGCCAGAGTTCAGAAGCCCCCGCACATAATACTTGAGGAGGCACGTAATCGATTAAACTTGACGGTAGTTTTGTCTGTTGTGCCCATGGCAAATGCACTCACAATATCCACGTACGTCTTTACCCTTCTGGAAGATGCATAGAGCTTAAAAGCATTTTCCCCTGGTTTTCTCCAGCAGAAAAAGTATGAAGAGCGCAGCTTAAGTCTGTCTATTTGAATCATAATAAACATGTTGCTGGAATTTCAGGGGACTGAATTATTTACACAGGCCTGTTTTCTTAATCGTATATGTTGCTCAATTTTAGATGCAGTTTGGAAAAAAAATGGATGGTAAAACAGTCCCCGAAGGTTGCATTAAGCACTACAAACCGCCGGTTTTTAGAAAGGGTCGCTCCTGCTTCTTGAACAGGAAGGGTTGGAGGGGCAAAACGCTCTTTGCAGTCGTCTCTCACCTCAGGAATCAGAAGAAATGGCACTGGGAAGGAATTCGGAAAGCGAGTTTCATAAGCCTGCATTATTTCACACGCAAAGTACGAGCTGAGATTAAGTGAATGTTCAGTCACGATTTACATAAGCATTTGATGTTCTTTCCACAATAACAATAACAGGTCAACAATAAAACACCCATGCGAAATTATGGCAAGGGGAATTGCTTCCTTGACTTTCCCCACTTTCACCAGGCTTTTCCCGAACTCTGTCCAATCCTGTCAACCATCACTTGTGGAATGAGTGGATTCAAAGTCCCTGCAAGCAAAGGCTTCCCTCTAGTCAAGAGCGTCCACGCTACGCACTCAAAGCCGATTATAGGTAATGCACTGTACCAGCCTTTGAAGTAGTATTTACTCGAAAAAGCTCAATTAATTTTCTGTTCAAGCAGTTTGTTTCCACTTTCACCCATAATGGCTTCAACTCTGAGGGCTGAGGGGTTTTCCAGTTATGGTCCTTGTTCAAAGGAAGATACGTTCCTTGTACGACTTACTTGTGAGTTGTAAACGTGGAATCAGTGAAGCTCATAACTGGCCTGATTCATACTTCAGGAGCAGGACCGTAGTTTTGCTAACACAGCGACACATTAAGATTATAACTTAATTTATCGTCGCGCAAAGTCAAGTTTTCCACAACTCCGGCTGGGCACTATCTTAATCTGAGAGTGAAAAGTGTAAAGTTTCTTCTGACTCTTTGGATAGTGAAAGACGTGCCAAAATTTGAGGATAAGAATGAAATCCCAGCTGGGACATGGCAGAAAGTGTGGGTCAAAGCTAGACCTTGGAGAACTCTGTCCCTATTCCCTATTCTCCGTGAGGAGGAGGGAAAAGTTGTGTCTCGCGTTAACTTTATTTCACTTCTTACTTAGCCTATTGTCCGTAAATTTTCCCTTGCCTTCTCCAATGACTCTTGTTTTATTTCATTTTCATTAAGGCATCAAGATCTAACCCTTAACTGTTCCGGTCGAATCTCCTTCCAATTCCATCCACTCTCGTACTTTTTTTCACCCTTCACCAAGGCCAAGGACATGGAGGAAATGCACAGACTTTGATCCGGGAACCTAATGCTTTGCTGATGGTGCGGAGCCAAACTCTGTTTTTAACTCCGGTTCTGTGCACCGTATGTGCAAATTGCACAGGGCTATTATTCCGTAATGACTACTTCCATGGAGGTATTATAGAGTAAGCGAAACGGGCTACTCGGTAAGTTTTCCTTAGCTCTGAGACAGAAATGTGATGATTGGCTGAAGAAATTGTGAAACTGCACGAAACTTTTTCCATCAAAATTCTTACTCCCTAATTCAAGCAGTAATTCACCCTGTGAACTGCATTTTTCCCTCCTTCTCTCCTGTCTTCTCCCATTGAACATCTCCCATTGAGACTACATACATTATCCGAAATTCGTGTCGTGGCTACGAACAGGAGCGAAAAACTTGTCATCTTTTATGCCCCCTTTTGCCCAATTTTCCTTCCCATCAACACACCTGCCGAACCCAAATCGCCTTATGTAAATTCTTCCTCGCCAAGTCAAATTAACTCGGATCTGCCATTCAACTTTAACAAAAGCTAATACGTCACATGCTGCCAATATGCTTTAGGGAAACGCCGGCGAAATCTTTCATCTTCAGTAATGGCTACCAGTCGCCATCTTTCATCCACTACAATCTTGCCACGCAAGTGGTTCCTGGCATTAGAATGGCAATTTTTCTTCTCAAGTCCCCTTTAGTGTATCATCCTGAAGCGTTCACGTTCTCACTTGATTTCTCACGTCTTTGCCTCAATTGGGATAAAGCTATTAACGCATGGTAAAGATGACAACTTCATCCCCTCTTCGCCCTCTTCCTCCATCGCTTACCTTGCAGTTCCACATTTCTTTCCAGCCATCATGCCGAAAAGCCAACCTAACGGCTTTCTTTCTCGCTTTTATTCAACTTTTATCCTCTACCGTACAATCAATCCAGTCGTGCTCTTTCCTAATTTACTACTCTTACCGTACCTGAAAGGGAAATTTTTCTTTCTCGCCGCCCTCCGTTTGACTTGACCGAATTGCCAAACGCGTATTATTTGCATTATAGTTTTCTCCTCTAGGCGCTAGCTTTCTCCAACTGGTCTGAAGCTAGCCCATACTGTTCGTTTGGAAGCTACAAGCGGCTAACATATGGGAACGGATACTGGAAGGTTGGCTAAAGGTTACAAATGGCGTCATCTCATGTTAAGATGTGTGGCGTTGCTTAATGAATTTTATGCTGATAGAATATTTTGCAAAAATCAGCATGTACCTGCCCAGATACCGATTCAAACATTCCAACTACACAAAATAATCTCAGGGTGACCATCAGGAGAAAACTATTGCACCTGCTCAGGCTGAATTTATTGCAAAGAATCCATCATGCATGCTTCAAGTCCATGAAGGGACGGCGAGAGAAAACGATCTCTTTAATGCTGCGGTGCAACCGAGCTTGAACTCGAAGTTGATTGCAGGATAGAGGACATTTATGCCTGAATGGGTAGCCTTGGCGTCAACCACAGTTAGGTTGAAGCTTATGGAAATGAATGCGACATTAATTCGACTTGGTAATTTATTTGTGAGTAAAATGTAAAGTTAATCATGCGTCCAGTTTC
>VRMD01003723.1:0-10397 GCA_009872375.1 Sminthurides bifidus | reverse complement strand
ATCATATTGCAATTATATACACCCATCATCAATTTGTCAAGTGGCAGGCAGAGGCAGTGAGCTTTAGCTTACTTTTGTGCGTGTATCAATATGTACCATGTTTCAGCAATTCCAAGCAATAAGTTAAAGGATGTCTGCGAGAGTGTGCCAACCGAGTTGCTAAATAACGGTTGTAGAAATGTTCCATCCCCTTTTCATATTCGTCCCATGCCGTCTTTTGCTAGGTTCTACCTTGTTCTGAAGAAAGATTTTGCAAAACTTTCGCCAGCAGAAAAACTTTTTCCACAAGTACAGCACATAGCAGCTGCTTCGCTGTGGCCGCCCACAGGTGATTTTGTCCACAATTGATTGTCATTTGTCATTCGCAGTTCTCTTGCCGCTAAAATGGACTGCAAGCTTATCTGCGGTTATTAACTGCCTTGACATATAAGCGCATAGTAATTAAAAAGATATCACAGGCATGCTACCTCCGAATCGTTAATTGCACTCTGGCAACATATTCCAACAACGGGAACAGTTATACCGTCAACACCCCTTGGTGATAATCCTGATGAGAGTTCGCGAATATTGCCAACCTGGAATAATAATTGGTGCGTCACCCCCTTAAACCGTGTCTGTCAGCACGACTTGGTAGCAGATACAGTATTCTCATTCTCTCCAACCACACACTTACAAATTTGCTTCTCACAGCTTCAAGATCATGAATACTTGAAGGCAAAGGTCACGCTGGGAGGAAATGTTAAGCTGGAAATATCAGCATTCGCGAGGAGAGATCAATGTCAATCATAATTACAGCATTGATCAATTCTAACCGTTGTACATAACCATTCATTAAACTGCACTCCAGCTTCACTTCCATCTCTTATTCCACCCCATTCAGCATCAGGAACTGCACAAGACTTGGTTTCGTTTCGTTCTAGTGCCAATCCCGAAGTTGATTGGATTTTTCATATCCTGCTAACATTCCTCTCTGTCTAAAACTACGTCATGTGTCCATGTATTGCGACCAACATTTTCTTCGCTCTGAAATATAGGAATTTTGCATCCTCTGAATCTTCACCTCACAAGTCTCGCCTTGAGTCTCACAGAGCTGCTAAAATGTGTCTTGCGCTCAACTGAACTCCTTGGCCAACACGTAATCATAACAAGTTTTAGATGGACAACCCGCCCTAAATCGGCAACGAAAAAATTGCGATGCTTTTGCCAATGCGAATCTCCTGTGATCCTCGCCAATTCTCTCTGTCAGCCTCATGCGAGCGTCTTGGCTCCAGCCGATTTTTTCGAGTTGTAATTCAACTTTTATGAATTTAAATCGTATCAGCTGTCACAAACTATGGATAGGACTGGAATGTGAGCATTGAACCAAGATCGGATTTTGGTAGCATGTCTCATGCCTGGGATTCAACTTCCTTAAGTAACGATGGTGCAAATGCTAATGATCCAAATGATTGATAACTACGCTCTGCATACGCAATCATTCCGATTCCTATTGCACGACACCATTTTCCACTCATACTCGAAGTTATAGTGTGCACCAAGACACCCAAAGTAGATTATGAAGAAGACGATTTTGCTAACCGCTGCAGTATGTCCCCACATCGCAGCTCTACCTTGGGCAGGGTCAGTTTAATCTTCAATCATGGCAACGCAAAAAAACACTGGAGCTTCATTATCTAAGCATAACAGTGGAAGGGAAATTGCAAAAACTCAGCTCCAACTCTGCATGCATTTGAAAGAAAGAAGCACGCAGCTGTTAATATCATGGCAGCGCAAAAAAACACTGGAGCTTCATTATCTAAGCATAACAGTGGAAGGGAAATTGCAAAAACTCAGCTCCAACTCTGCATGCATTTGAAAGAAAGAAGCACGCAGCTGTTAATCTCAAAATTAAGCATCAAACTGTCAGATGAAAGCCACCGAAACGGTAAGCGAGCCATTATGAGATGATAAATGTGAAGATGTGAGTGTTTGCTCTACTTGACAAATGTCTCACCATACCGAGCTCCAGCTACGTAAACACGTTTTTTAGATTGAGGACTTGACACTTCACTTGTCCCAGGACCAGGAGTAAAATGCTTTAGATGAGGTAACAAAGTCACCGATTGAATCCAGCCCTCATCAGTACCCAAGTATACGCTTCTTTTAATATGCCTTTTACTTATGATTGACATTGGCTTAGATTGATTTCGGAGAGTCCGGGACCTCTTCATCACCTCTTCATCCGGATGTATTCCTGACAAAGGTTATTACGAGGGATACAAATGATATTTCGGGTATTCTCATCCATAGACCTGTGAATCATTGCTTGAATAAGGAGTTGGAGCTAGCACACCGGAAAAAGATATTGTTCAGGTTTATAGCTAGATTTCACATTTGATTGCAATCAACGGGACAGAAAGGTCGCAACTATACAGCGTCAAATTTCAGTAGGTAGAATGGATACAGATACATTTTTCGTAGGGAGGTCTCAAGAGGAAACTTGGTACGCAGACCCGAACCAAGTGGATACAACCACAGTAACAGATAAGGACGTCACAGTTCCAGAAAATCAGATAGGAAGCTCTTTTTTTATCATGAGGATTTTGCTATGGCTCTTGGGCAGGTTCCCCTTTGGTTTGCGCCATGAGAAAATTGTGAAAAACGTTTCTTTAGTAGACCAGCATAGCTCTCCAGTCTCTAAGGTTTCGCTTTTCAGAGTCGTGTACAGCAAAAGCACGATTTCATTTCATTTGCTTTATTTCGCCTGCACGTCAATATTTCTTACTGTGACTTTTGTCATTCTTAGCATGGGGTTTTCCAAAGCTTATTTGGACTGGGACACGAAAATTGGGTTCCGATATCCCAATTTTACATCTGAAGAGCAAGAGAAGTTTGATGAGAATTTGGTACCGTTTGTGCTCGTTTGGAGCTGCTTGTTAAATACTATCGTCGGGAGTTGTTCCTTCATTTTAAAACGGAAGAGTTTATGTTGAGTATTTCAACGATTGGGAAGATCTTCTTGTGACCCTCAAACTGCGTCTACCGTGGCGTTTGCGCTTTTTCCTGATCGGATCAAATCTCTGGATTGCATTCTTCTTGGGATGTATTTGCTACATTTCCTCGCAGAAGTAGGACATTACCTTCGTTGCCTGAAGTAGAACACCGTTAAATATGTGCATTTCTAATACCTAACGCTTTTATTTTCAGGGTCGCAAGCATTGCCTACGGCGGCCCAGAGTTGATATTTTTGTTACAGCTCAAACTATTTTTACCGGAACCTCTAAGAAGTGACTGTGGACTTCATTTAGGCGGATTGGTCCTCTTGATGTACTCCATGTACTCGTCCAGAGTGTTTCTGTTTCTCTTTGCATTTTTTTGTCGACTACTTTCCTTCTGTTTTCGTTGCTGGAACGGCCGCCTTCATCAGTATATTGCGAGCACGGCTAACTGCAGTAAGACAGCAATTTTCACCATATTTTCTATAGTAAAAGTTTAAGTTTGGTAAACAACATCCAAAGTCTTTAATAGATGACCTGTACGACGGGGAGGCAAAACGAAACTGTGACCTGCTCTTTAAGCAACACTGCATACTCGTGAAAAAGGTCAAAAAGACTAATAAGCTTTTTGGGGGCATTTTGCAATCGTACTACGCCACCCAGGTATAAATGGATTCATTAAACTCGTTCTAAATTTTTATGCATTTCTTCCGCATTGGTCCATAAGTTGGGTCATCAGTTCAAAAGTACTAGCAGTATAGAACTAACAGTACCTTCTTGTGATATTTTTTCTTAGATTTTAAACCTTTGCTTTGAGTTGTATTACTTGGCAAGATCAAGTGCATTTCGGGGACGAGATGGGGGAAATATTATTGCAGCAGTTCTTCTTTTAGTCCAAAATATTTCTGTATTCATTACCGTCTCGCTTGACGCATCTCGTGTCCAATCAGCAGCCTTGAAAGGGCTTCACCTTCTCAAAAATCGAGGACATAAACCTACTGATGGCCTGCACTGCAAGTATTTGGTATGAAAATTGCAAACGTTATCTCTTTTTTCAAAGCATTTTGCACATTTGCACGAAAAATTAATCAACAAGTGTGACGACCTCTCGAGCCGTGGTTTATGCCGATTGACAGATGGACAACTTGTACGCTAGTTTCAATGAACGCATTGTTATTACCGGTGGAGGGTTTTTCCCGATTGATAAACCGTTCGTTTTGAAGGTACGACAAATTGAAAAAACTATTGCTATGCCATTACGATACGGCGGAATTATCTCATTATCTTGTGACATCTGAATGTTAGGATGGAATACTATGTTTCGGATCTATTATTTTCCTTTTGCAGGTACTAGGAGCTGTGTGCACTTATTTCGTAATTGTCCTGCAGTTCGGTGATAGAATTCAGCCACTGTAGAAGCGGATAAGCGTGGTGCAATACGCATGGTCTTGTAGTAATGCAAGCAAATTCGTGTAGAACATCAGAATTGAGCATAAAAAAGAACGGTGATTTGAAGAACAGACGGTAAAAGCTTGTGCTGAATTTACTTATCGCTCAGAGCACTACTTTACACTGGTACTAGGTAAGAACGTGCAAGTAATAGTCCAAACCAATTCTAACAATTACGAAGTAAAGGAATTATCTCCTACACTTTGGGGTAATATAAATAGCATGCAGTAAATAACATCTTAAATAGGTACATAACGTACTTTGTTTCGTATTCTCAAATAAAAGAGTACAACAAAAATTGCACAAACTTGTGTTGATCCCCTATCGTGATGTTCTGTTATACAGTCTCTAAATAGCAACTACTACTTAACTAACGTAGCGTCAACTCCTCAGACTAGTACGTATAAATAAAAATTAACTCGTACAGCAATGGATGGCTACGGCATTGCACTTTTGTCAACTAACTGCTATAAATACATATTGATCATTGACGCTAATTATCAAAAAGTACCGGCATGCATTAGCTATTTGAACTAGCAGGTAGTGATTCAAAGGTGTCTACATCTCACCAATAATCACCTTCCTTTGGCTGAAGCCATTAAAATAGTCCTGCTAAACAGCTGAATTTCGTCAAACCGCTGAATGATGTTCAATTTTACGTTACAATTCTTATAAAATTAGTTATTATCACAATGTTCTTATCATTTGAGGAAGATCTAAAGTAAGTCAAATATATAAAACATGGGTATCATCTCAAAACACAAACGGCACGAGCTCATTTCTGCGAATCATCAAGGGGTTCTAAGGATATTATGTCTTATCGGTTCATGACTCATGGTGACAAACCATATTTGTCCATGCGATTAATATGTGTCTAAACCTACTTTAACCGGACTATTATTAGTATTTGAAGAAGAAAGAGAGGGAAGTGCAGACGAGCTACCGTTAGTATTTGCTTGCCGAGCCATAATATAATTCATAGGTACAAGTTTATGATCGCTGTCTACAATTACTTTCGTACCTGCTGCGCCGGTATTGACAATACTGAGAAATCGATTTAGTCCTGCGATAGTAATACCAGGGATATTGCGAATATCAAGATGCTTTAAATTCCGACATCTCCTCAAATGATCTAAGCTTATGTTTGTTAACTGCGGACAACCAGACACGTTCAAATGGGTAAGATGTTCTAAACTTGGAGAATCGGGAGCGCCGAGCTGCGCGATGCCTGCATCAGTTATCCTGGAGCAAGTGCTCAAGTCCAGCTTAGCAACAGTCCCAGCATGTTGCGTAACATACCTAAATCGATAAAATTGTTCAATTGAAATAAACTTACAGCAACGAAGCAACTCTGCTAAAATCTAAATCAAGAAATTTGCTTCATTATAGTTCGTTACCTTAACGCCACATCGGACAAGGATGCTCCAGCTAGAATAAGGCATTTCAAATTTCGCAGTCTAGATTTTGAGTCTGATAAGTTTGGCCGAGCATCTGGTGACGGCGCAAGAATTTCCCGTAGCGCAGAATCTGTCAAACCCCCCACATATCCCAGGTCAAGAGTGGTTAAGGTGGTGCCTAGACATGTTTTTAGTGCGATGACACTGGACAGTGGGACTCCTTGAACATACAGCTCTTCTAGCTGCGGGAGTCTATTGATTACCCAAATGAGCTGCTGCTTCGACACAGAAGTCCAATTTAGAAGTAGGGCAGTTGGCTGGCGTCGGACACATCCCTTCAGCAACTCCGCCGTAATTTTACTAAAACCAAATGCATAACTGAAAATACTGCACTATGCAATAATTCGACTGAACAGTAATTCACGGGAGACTTACTACTGGGAGAAATCTAATCTTCGCCACAACGATGGAGTCATTCCAATTCGATTCCAATCTTTACATACTTGCAGACAGCGGTTTAAACTGACAACGTCCAGTTTCCCGAATATTTTAAGCATTACATTGCTATCTTTCCACGGCTCGATCTTCTTTTTCTTCTTGCCTCCGTGCTCCTCGTCAACAACAGCAGGTCTAACTATCTGGAAAGGACGCTTCAATGATTTTGCTGAACCATTCATGATCTTCAGAGACAAATCAGTTCTGTAATGACAGCACAAATAAAATGGCTTAGGATTGTTTAAAATTCAAAATAACAACATTTTGTTACTTTTTAATCCATAAGCTTCAATTTACCGAAACGGATACTTGATTGGTGAAATTTTCGGTTTCTTCTCTTCCTCTTCACTTTCGTCTTCACTATCGGGTTCCGGTTCCTTCGTCTTAGGCTTCGAGTGCCCATTTTTCTGCCCAGACTCTGGATCGACTTTTTTGTTTTTAGAATCTTCAGTCTTTTTGCTTTCGTTAGAAACAGGCTTTTTGTTGCCTGATTCAGTCGTTTCTGTGGAACAATTAGGCTTCGTTTTTGAAGAGTCTTGAACTGGTTTGGTTTTAGTTTTTCCTAATCCTTCTTCCACAGATTTTCTCCGCACAGCCAAGGCCATTTTTTGGTGGACAACCTTTTCATCTTCTCTCATCTACAGATTGAATAGACAACAAAATGAGTTGCAAAGAGATTACAAAAACAATCATGCGCATTTTCAGGAGTAAAGCAGAAAATCACCTTTTTGTCTACCACTTGTTTAGATTTGCTTTCATCAAAAGTAAATTCTTCTTTTTCGGTTTTAACTGTGATGTCCAAACTTCCTTCTTTCACAATTGGATCGGTGGAAGCTGAGCCTTGAGATCCTCCTGAAATGTGCCCGTCATTGTATCTTCCACCATCAGATTTTGCCGAGCCCCCAAGTATTGTTGTTTCGACAGATGCTCTTCTAGAATCATTAGGCTTCCCCTTTTTAGTAGTCTTAGGCGACTGAGTCTTTTCAACGCATAAAGGGCATTCCCAACTGTTGGGCAAATCTTCATTCACAATCCCAATTGTTGCAATTTTAGAAGCAAGACAGACTGGATGTGTAATTTGGCTACACAGCATGCACTCCATCAAATTAGACTGAGAGACCTGCAAATACAAGGCCATATATTTAACATTCAATATACTAGTTTGAACAAGAACATTTCATATTTTATTGATATTAAACTCTTACACGAGCTTTAAGAGGTACCCCAGACGCAGTTAGGACAGGTTTTTCTCCCCAGCCATCCAAACCACAGATATTACAACAGGAATCGTATGGCAGATTAGGCTGCAACATCGCACGTATATGCCAATTAGGTAAAGAAAAAGTTCAAAGTCTTGATGATTCGATTAATTAATACCAAGCTTACCATTAAACACTCGCGCATTTGACACAGTCTCGGCGCGTGAGTCTTATCCTTCGCCGTTTTGGCACCAGCACAAACGTAGCACTGTTTGCAGTCCTCTTTCGTAGAGCAAGATTGACACCTGCCACATCTTATTCGCTTTCGTAGAGGTTCATCATCTTGATAAGAACCATGGACAAGGATGTTACCACCAGCTGAATTCGAACCGTTACCCTGCGAAGCGACCTTATACGGGCGCTTTCTTTGAGTTTGCTGGACTTTCCCAACGTCCTACATTTAACGATGGTTGTTTCAATGCAAGGATAAGGAAACTGGTTACAAAGAATTTCTTTCCACTAGCCAACTCCTTACCTCTGCCCGCTCTCCAGGCCAAACTAAAATTGGCTTCCCTGTCACAGCCTTTTCCAATATATCATTACGGTGCTCCTCCACAATTGTTCGAATTTCTCGCAGCAGTGCCACCGGGTCGTAAATTAAAGCAGGAACATTTTTCCGGGCAATAGGAAGTTGGTGTAAATACATCACTATTGCTTTAAGTCCCAAAAGCTCTTGGGGGCTCAAATGTACTTGCTGTCAAAAGAATGCTGCATTAGTTTTATAGATTCCACATTTCAAAAAACGTTTCATCAGATACGTTTCTGCCTATCCCTTACCGCAGGTTTAATGCTAACTGGCTGTTGAGCTTTTGGTATCTTGTCTCCATTTGCGTCCTCCTCGTCTGGTATTCGAATATATGTCCTTCCTAGCAGACAATGCACGTACCGCTCCAAAGTGTACCACAACATTTCCGTAAAAAATGGGTACCGAAACTTCTGCGGAACCTGCACGGGAATTTCACATTATAAAAATTTGACGACGGTATGAAAGACAATCATTCAAATGAACTAAAATACGTATCATACGAAATTACTTACTTTAGTTTGTTCCTCCACTGTAGCAATTTTGAGCTGCTTATCGATACCAAAGCTGTGCAAGAAGTTACCTCCGAATACAAGGGAATCGGCTGGAGTATACACAGCATGAATCCAACCCGATGGTATGAAAAATGTATCTCCACCTTTGAGAAGAACTCTGCCGCAATCCTCCACATTATCGCCGAAAAAAGTATCTCCTTGTTTTCCTGACAAGACCCAGGCTTGATAAAGTTCTAAGTTCTTATCAGTTGGAGGAATCAGCCAGAATATCTATAAAAAAGGATGCAGCTCATAAAATTTACCGTCACTATGAATTATTATTATGCGTATAGCAATTAGTTGGAAGGGCTTACGAATTTACCTTTGCGCCCTTAAGAATATGGTACCAAACGGATGTCCCCCCAAAGTCCACATGAAAATCTGTGTAACACCCTTTGACACTCATCAGACAATACTTTTGAACTTTTGGATACATCATTTCATCCATCACCTGTAATGGAAGTATATCGCAATTAAATTTCCAACTGTTGCCTGGTACAGAAGAAGTCAAGTATTTACACTTTCTCTTGGGTAAACGTACATTTGTAGCCTCTGTTTGAAGATTTTTTAAATGTCTAGGCCAGACTCTGTCAACCCAATCCAATTGACGAACTACTGTAGGAGATTCAACGTAATTTTCCAGTTTAGTATGAGAAAACTCCAAACTGATGACGTTCAAAAGGCGATCACGCTCTGGGTGGTCGTAATACTCTTGCCATTGTTTCATAGTCAATTCAAAGTTCTTTTGTGTCCGCACGTCCATTACATCCAAGAGCCTCTTAGACCCTTAGAGAAAAAATCAGAAATTGTCAAATAATGTCAAAACGAGCAAGTGGGATGCAGAGAGTATTCTGAATAAACCCACCCATAACAAAATAATTCTCTTACCAACGCAAGCTTTCACATCACTAACAGAAAAGTCGGGCCCAGGAACTCGTATGCCCAACCCGGTTTTATCCTTAAACAGAAATGGTGTGACAAATCCATGCTTCTGTATGTAAGCCAGGTTGAAGTCTAGTAAAAGTAATATTCCGTAAATTTTCAGATCATAAAAGATGTACAATAAACAATTTGGTTCTAAAATAGGTACCTTGTCCACGCATTTCTTTGACCAACGGTTTGTTGAACCTTTCTGAAGCAAGTTTATCTTCCAGGTCGAAACTCTGCGGTCCTTCAATTTCATCGTCAGCTTCTCCGACCCAATCATCGGTATAGAATTTCCGCTCCTTTCTGTCTCGCTATTGTAAGTAACATATAGAATTACAAGCATCGTTCATTATCACCACTACTCAACCAGCACAGCACAGCAGCTAGTAAAACTGGAGATGATTGACATAAGCAGAAGCAATAACCGTCACAGCGCTTACTAATTTTCTCATGTTTCTTTTCTGGGCCCGCTTTCTGGCCGTTCCACCATCTTCCTCTTCATCCGAAGAGTTACACTCGCTGCGTCTTCTTGGCATCTCAGTTTTCGTCTCAGGTTAAATTTTCTTCATTCGTATTAAATCAGGACTGTAGGAGCAGTGGCCCTGCTCTTGATGGTATCTAAAAGTTCGAAAAAACTTCCAAATTTCTCTTTAAATCATAGGTGACTAATTAAAAACCCTGTGAAAAAACAGCTGATCGTAGCCACTCGCAATTCGTCCGGAACACTATGACATACTTAATTTAATAAATACTGAAGGAACAACACACATACTGCATGTATACAAATAATTAATTAGTTCTAACAACCTGCTACAGCA
>VRMD01003722.1:0-10398 GCA_009872375.1 Sminthurides bifidus | reverse complement strand
AAGTACAAGGAGAGGTATAGCAGTGAGGAATAAATGAGAAACAATTTTAATTTGAATCCTTGAGACGTGGGAGTCATTGTGAAGAGCCTATAGCGGCAGTGTGTGTATTTCTTGAAACGGTATTAAAAAAATAATTATTGTCGCGTGTACACGAACTCTGTGTTCGTTAAATACACTGATTATCTTTTCTTACTGGTGACGTACTGCAATTTGTGGAAAAAATAATTGTCTTACACAGACTGCCTTCAAACTTACTTGTCAGTAATATCTCTGGATTGGTGAAATAACTTAAAATTAATTTTAGACCTGTTTGCTCGTAATAACGACGGAGGTGAAATTTTGGAGAAGTCAAAGGTGAGTTTTTATTGGTTAATTTCTTGTTACTTGATGTTCGTAAGAAACTACCTGACTTAAACTTGTTGAGTAGTTTACTCATGGTAGTTGGAAGTTGGAGCTGATGACAGTTATTTTTGAAGGAGACGGTAAATCTAGTTTTCTATTGCATCAGGCGATAATGAAAACTTAGACGGTGATAGTTGCCCAGTTCAATTATTTTAAGGATAAGCGAAGTGGAAATCATGTTTGAAATGATGATTACGGTGCAATAGTCATTAATGATGTTTGCTTTTTCAGTTTAATTTTGTTCCGGGTGACGACAGGTATGTGAATTAAGTGAACTTGTCCTGTTTGCTTCAGTTTGATCTCAAGGTAAGAGACTTGTTATGCAGTAAAACTTTAGACGTGATAATAGAGGGCTGTTTCATGGAAGAGTTAAGGTCAGAAGCTAGTTCTATTGCATGGAATTTTCCAAATTATAAGTTAAAGGGCCCTGGTTATATGCTTCTGTTATTTTGCGTAGTGGGTATTCACTGTCTTTGACGCAGTTACTTTGTGATCTTAAAGGGACTGCAGTGCTTGTGGTAGTGCTAGCGCTAGTTTGGTCATTGGCAAGTTTGGGTAACTGATATTGTTGTGCTAAGTTACTAATTTAGTTTAGCTCGAACTGTTAAAGAGTTTTAGTACGTGATGAGCATTTGATTGATTGCAGACAATAATCACGTAAGGAGCATGCCTATCTTGAGTAATTGTATTTATTTCTTGTGTAAAAGGGTATTTTGAAATTCGACTTCGAACCAGGATTATTGCAGCTCACGAATCTATGTGAGGTAGTAGTTAAGTCTGGTGTTTGTCTGCATTGGGTAATGGTGTTGGTTCTGATAACGAGAGGAAGGCGGTCGGAAGTGCAAAGTGTGTAAACAGAGCTAAATGAAGACTGGTATTACCCAAATACGGAAGAATGATTAGGCTCTGTTTATCGGCTATGCTCGATGCGTGCTCATATCATAGGAAAGGTCGGAACATAGAGTGATTTTGACTAATATTCCTTGTTTGGTTCTTTTTTCAGGTCACGATAAATCCGTGTGACGAGCTGGATTTTGATGCTGTCTTGTTGGAAACTGTGTTCAATGATACATAATTGTGGAAGCGGATATTTGCTACGGTTTGGAGACGTAAGTGCAGTATGATACATTTAGTAAGCTTTTATATTCTGTGCTGTAAATCTTGAATTCCTTTCTTCTTTCGTAGCTGTCATCGAAAGATTTTAGAGGAGAAGTTATGAAAGGAGCTGAAATCAAGGTTTAGGTGTGGACCCAGAAATATGGGTTTTATTGTTCTCCTGATTGTAGTGTGAGTCGTTCCTTCGGATAGAAGGTAGCTCAAAAAGTTAGTTTAATGATGCTGTCTTGTTGGAAACTGTGTTCAATGATACATAATTGTGGAAGCGGATATTTGCTACGGTTTGGAGACGTAAGTGCAGTATGATACATTTAGTAAACTTTTATATTCTGTGCTGCAAATCTTCAATTCTTTTCTTCTTTCGTAGCTGTCATCGAAACATTTTAGAGGCGAAGTTATGAAAGGAGCTGAAATCAAGGTTTAGGTGTGGATCCAGAAATATGGGTTTTATTGTTCTCCTGATTGTAGTGTGAGTCGTTCCTTCGGATAGAAGGTAGCTCAAAAAGTTAGTTTAAAGCAGTTTCAGTGAATTAGAAGATGGGAGGCTAATTTTCAACTGCACTCATTGAATTTTTATCGTCGTAATCGGTACTTGTCCCCGAGAGTAAACTTATGGAGTACGAGCACAAATGTTGAAATTGAGAACTGAATTCAAATTCTAGAGTATGCAATTTTAGCAGTCTTTGATCTGCTTTTCACTACCGAGAAAGTGCTCTTTAATAGATGAAAGCAGTAAGAAAGCCGCTAAATGACTTAATGCATCAATCATAATAATGTAGGGAGAACATAGATCTTAAATGACTACCATCCGTCGTACCATAATAACAAAGGATTTGTCGGATTGTGGAATCTATTCAGAGTGTAAATTGACTAAGTTTTTCAATAACTAATGCTAATATTGTTTACTTTTCAGGTGAAGAGAGCAACGACAGTTTTAGTTCGTTAGATGAGCTGGTTGGAAACGTTCAGAGAATATTAATCACGATGTTCAGAGAACAAGTTGCGACGGTTTCCACGTGGTTTGACCGGTGGACGCCGTGCGAGCAAACAGTGGCCATGGTGGCTCTGGTTCGGCGATTGCAGCCTACACAGGCGAAGTTCCTTACTTCAGTCATACAAAGACAGGTGTCTGAGTGTGGAGAATTAAGACGATCGGAAATTTTGGCCAACGATGCGAGTACGTAATAATTGAGGAGTTATTATGCTTATTATCCTTTTTTATCAAGTATAACTTACAGGACATAGGTTTTATTACTGTATAAGTTTTATACTGATCTTCTTGTCGTATGATAGGTTTTGTTGCGTCATTAGCAACTTCGGAATCCAAAGAAGCGCTTGTGCGAGACTTGCTCGCTCACCTTCCTTTGTTGAACCCCAAAAGTACTGATGTGAAGTCTCTATACTTGGCACTGATTCCAAAAGTTCTCAAGTACACACTTGACCACTGTTCGATGATGGAGGAAGCTCGGCAGCTTTTGTCGTACAGCTTAATACACCCTGCATTCAGTGTTGAAGACAGAGGGTAATGAGCTATTACCAGCCATCAGAAAGGAGTAAGCTATGACTTTCTTGGTATCGTTAGCGAATTAATCTTATGAATGTTGTTTCCAGGCTTTTTTCGCCATTCTTGCATCAGTTTGAGGAAAAGTTGAGCAGCACTCCGACGAATATTCCCAGTAATGAGGGATTGAACCATCACTACTCTTCCAGCATTAGTGGAAGCCCTCCAGTGGGCAATGAATTTTCTGCTTGGCAGTCAGGAACGTCTCCTTCCAACGTAAATTGCAGCAGTTTATCAAATTCTCCGTCCCAAGGTAAATTGAGGTCGTATTTTAAGCACAATAACTACATGCAGTTGTCTTAAGTTTCAATATGAAGCAATGTAATTTACTTGGATGATGCAGGTGGGTTGATTATGGGCAATATGGGAGGATCGAATTTTCAGCGAATTCGCCGCAGTAACAGCTTAACCCCTCCAGTTTTGCATTCTGATGCTTGGAATTCTCAGGTAGGTCTTTTTTATCAGACTTGTCTTAAAGGCTATTTTGCATTGTCCCTATAGCATACGGAGCATATGATGTGTAGCGTTACCTTTTTCTGCTCTAATTCAGGAGGAACTCTATTCCTCTTTTAAACCACGGAGCTTATCGCTTTCATCAGAGGTCAGCCCTCAGAGCTCATTGGCATCATCCGGATCAGGAAGTGAGAATCACTTAGACGAGTCAAAGCCTGTGTTCAACAATCCTGGAATGAGAGGTCAGTAAATATAATGAGCTGCATTTCTATTATTTTTTTAGATCTCGTTTAGGCCATGACTTTGACTAGCTAGTGGTATAGTGTATGAGAGAGTCGAAATTGCTGTGAAGAAAGGCAGGTGTTTTATTCGCAAGGAAAATAGCAATCACTTTATTCAGACAATTCTTGGCGATGAGATATAATGAGTCAGAACATTGCAATTCTTTTAATCAAATATTTATACCAGGCATAGTATAATCTAACTTGGTTGGTTTGGAATAGTAGATTAATTTAGTAGATCTTTCAGTTTGTCATAAAATACGAGGACTAAAGCGCCACCTGTGCCTCTTCCTGTGCCTCTTAGCACATTTGAAAATGCCCCTTTGAAGAATGCTTTCGGACCCTCTTGCTTCATGATCTTTCCCCAGCAGTCCATGGTACTTTTGTAACGTCGCTCTGCCGCTGGCAAACCAGATTGCATCATCATTCTTCGTCTGACGGTATCCCAGGGGTAGGAGGCAACTCCCGAACCGACAGTAACAGCTTGGGCAATAGCCCAAGACACGAAGAAGCTGGTGTTCTTCGGGTCTGGAAGCATGTCTCTAGCAGTATCGTAGAAACCAAAATAGCAGGCACGGTAGATTATGATGCCCTGAACTGACACTCCAAACCCACGGTAAAGGCCTACTATTCCATCACTTTTCACAGTCTTTTTGAGGCAGTCAACTATCCCCGAGTATTGGCGACCTGCAGCACCACTTGCTCCTTTCTTGCCCGTGTCAGCAGCCAGTCTAGTTCTTGCGAAGTCGAGAGGATATACAAAATCACAGTGACGATGCTCCTGCAGCGCCTCCTGACGCAAGATTTGCAGCAAAGTACTTCCAGAACTCTGTCTTCTTATCGATACCTTGCATGAACAACTTTTTCCAAACGTCCTGCAAAGTAAAAGTAGTTAGGTGAGCATAATTATCAGTAGTAACTCCTTGCATTTTTGGCAGTCCCGATAATGAAGCGTATTCATTTATTCAGCTAAATAGAAACTCTAATTTTTAACCGAGTTGAAAACATACCTTAAAGGCGAAATTCAGAGCTTGAGTTGGAAAGTATCTGATGACATTTGCCAGGTTTCCTCTCCAAAAGCTGAGGAACCCCTGCTCTCTGGGAATTCTGACGAAGCAGTCTATCATGCCTTTGTACTGCTGGTCCTTCGAAATTTGTTTGGACACATCTTGAACTTGTAGAAGCAGTTTTACTCTTTCGATAGGTGCCACCGCTGTTTTTGATACCGCTGCCGATACTCCTCCAGCGATAAAATCTTTCATGAACGAGTTAAGGTCGAACCCCATTTTGTCCGTTTTACTAAAATGAAATACAAACGGAGATTGTATTCATCGAAAGATCATGTAGCTACATGAAAAGAAAATGCTCAAAATTTATTTAGAATAGATATCTGGCTTTAAACAATTTTTGAATCACGTTACCTCAATTAATGTTGGAATATTCTCGTACCGAAATGGCAGTGCTGCTTAAGAAAGAGACTGTGGGATTGCTAATTTAGCGTCAGATATTTGAATGGCTGCTATTTCGAAAACTAACTCACAAAAACCGCTGGAGCTGACCGTGACAGACAGTATGATACGTATTAGTTCACGATCGTTGTTGAATTCAGTTTTCAGTTTCAGTTGGGACTTCGGAGCTGGCCACGCTGCTGATGAAAGAGAGAGTCTCACCAGAGGCGCTCTAGTCTATTGTCGGATTTAAAATACGGGTTTTATTGTTTTATTTGCCTGCTCGTCGAGTCTACAATTGTTCCATTGAATCTTGACTGAATGCTATTGCTAGGTGCTCTTGACTGTATGAAAATATTGGCGATAGCATGCGGAGACTTGATGGTGATAGATTGCCAGTAGAAATGGAGAACCAGATTTTAGAGATTTTAGGCATCGCTTCTTCTGATTTCTGCTTGTCTGATTGGAGGACTGCCGGTTTGGCAGAAAATAATGTGTAAAAGAGGTGTGAAGCCAATCGTAACGCTAGGAGAGGGATGATGCAGCGGACTAAAAAATTTGCCCAACTGATATAGCGGTTAAGTTTAAACTTCCTATTGTGCCATTCGATCATCTGAGAGTACCTTTCAATCTGCTTCTAAACAGTCATTATTCCATTCAATTATGTCTTGAATGAATTTGAATCGTCTTTAGACTTTGCGCGTTAATAAGTTGTGTGTCTCGTTCGGATCCTGACTGGTTTAGATTTAACCTTTGTTATAGCTGTGTTACAAACTGTTTGAATTATGCAGGCAAGACCCTGGGATCTTGAGTAGGACAATAGTTAGAGCAATACGTGATGATTATGGTTTGGAATTTCGCAGATGTCCCCGCATGGCTGAAAAGCCTTCGTCTTCACAAATACTCAGCTTTATTCGCTCACTTAACGTTTGAGGAGATGATGGAATTGACTGAGGAAGGACTTGAAGCTCAAGGCGTCACCAAGGGAGCAAGACACAAAATCGTTCTGTCCATCGGAAAGTTGAAAGAACGACCGGGACATTTGAGGCAGATATACGAAGAAATGACCGCTGACAAAGAGAGTATTAAGAACGCTTTAAGTGAAGTAAAATGGATGCTTACAACTCCTATCAAACCCAGTGGTGAAATGGAAGAAGCTGCTACACCTACACGTTTTGGTACCAGTAACAGCGAAAATGTGATGTCCAGTCCCGCAGGAATTGGTCCTATTGGAAGCAATAGATTTCATGAGGATGGAAGACGATCGTCCGAAGGACAGAACAGTGAGTGGCAAACTATAGCACAACCTAATGCGGGTGAAGTCAGCTTAACCTCTTGGATTGTAAGAGTGGTGGGGAAAGGTAAGTTTCGTGCTAAATCGTACGACTTGTCGTACAAGAGTAATGAGACAGGAACTCTCAAGTCAATTATGAATCTTTCTTTTTGATTTTCAGCGTGCGAACTCAATCCAGATATTGAATGCGAAGGCTTGTTGGTATCTGTTTTGGACAAATGCCTGTCTCATGATGCTTTTACCTACAAACAAAAACGTCTACTTTCTCTTTGGCGACAGCAACAAGCCCCAATTCGTAGGAATTCGTTTGGGCATCATGGACATTTTCATCCTCACAGGTATTATTTTTTTTATGATACTTTGAGGTTGTTCCTTGTTCATAACTACAAGTGACAGCAATAATAACACCTTAATGCAACTTCTAGCAACCGACGAGGATCTGGAAGCCCAAATTGTGGCACCAGCTGTGCAAGTGGGAAGCCCAATCGACACTTGGGTCCCAGAGCTTTGAATTTGAATCATTCATCATCCCCGCAGCAAGCTACGGCTCAGTCATGGAGCCCCTCTAGCTCCATCCATGCAATGTTCATGGCTAAAAGACCAAGTTTGCAGGACTCTATCTTAGAGGTAAGAAGACAATTTGAAGTCCAAGATGTATTTTGATGCGATTTGTTACGAAAAATTTTTCGGTTTTCCTTTTGCAAGTTGTGAGCTTGTCGTAAATCTGTGCATAATTCCATTGTAAAGCCAACTCGTGGTTTAGGTTTAGATTATGTAATGCTTCTTGTGAACGTTTGGCTTCCGTTGCAAGATTTTTGCACGCAGTACTGATCTGATTTGATTAGCGGTATTTTGCGGTTTCAGTTACACAAAATTGATTAATGTTTACCTGTTGCTTTGTATGTTTCCGTTGTTGCCTTTTCAGTCTGTTCGGTCTCCGCATTCTGTTCAACGTACAAAATCTGCTCCTCTCCCAAACTTTCTTTCATCACTTTCCTGTTCACCTCCAAATGGAACTTTTTACGAACAGATGTCATCCGGAGGAAGTACGTTGCATCCCCCGTCTATGTCTGGAAGTAGTGTAAACATGCTTGGAAAGTTAGACTTTAGCCCAGTTGGACTTCTTGGACCGACTGTCTCTTCTGGGGTCTCGACGAATGGTACTTCTGTCAACACATCTACGACCAATACTTCGTTTGGGCAGTCGAACACAACTAGTGCAGCGATGGATATTACATCTCGATTGGAGTCACTGTGCTTGAGCATGACAGAAGCAGCTCTTGGTCCCTCATTTAATGGCTATTAAGAATCCCCAGTTAGTGTGCAGTCAAACAATCATCTAACGTTTCAGTTCAAGATGAATTTAGATTTCTACAGCTGTTCTTTGTACATTCACCTACTTCTCAGATGGTGACATTGTTTTATTTTTTAAGAGCTCAGTATATATTTATTCTAGACAACGGCTCATGTGCAGTTTTCGAAGCAAAATGAAAAGCTTACCGTCGCTATCACCAAGCACTGATATTTCACTTTATGCTAGCAAATGTAAGACTTACGCAGGAATTTGAAAGGCTGACTACTGTAGTTCTTAGCTTTTTGGTTTTATACCATCAAAAGTTGTACTGCTTCCTAAACTGAGTATTTTACGTACGAAAGAATACTGAAGTTAGAATCCAAAGATTGATCAAGAATTACGGATGTGCCAGTAGTAACCGTGTTCGATAGACGATTAGCGTTAATGAATGAAAATTACAGTGTACCGTTAATTTTGTCTAGCTGAACTCTTTAGGCTAACTTGTATCTAAGAGTTTCTTTACGCCACTATATGTATATATTGTGAACACGTGTTCAAGGCACAATTCGGAGCGAATAAGTTATCTTCAATGTGTACATGTTGCTAACCTAAGGCATTTTTGACAATGCTATAACTTCTTTTCTACTGACGAAGGCAGGACTGATTATGCCGCTAGTGACTGAATGGGTTTAGCAACTTTTTTGAAAATTAGAATGCTACAAACTTCAAATCATGATGCAACATAGCAAAAGCGTGAGTTGAAGCGTTTTGCTCGCCGAAATCTTGCTGTGAAAGTTGCTGTAATACTCATGATTTAATGTTGACAACGAAAAAATTCGCAGCCGGCAGAAGCCATTCAGTTGTGTCGCTGGACTTGCTGATCGTAGACCTTGTCTACGGAGCAAAATTCGATCTGATAATCAGGATCCAGAGTTTTTGTATTTAAGTTTATGTACCATACATGGTTTGTAAGGTCTGAGTTTTAAGTGAAAACCACAAACATGTCTCGTTTTATCGTAATCGCAGCGCACGCACGTCGATGTGCATGGACATTTGGATCCAAACCAATATTTGTAATTGCATGTACAGTATGATTGCCAAGTGCTGAGGTAATTGTAGTTATATATCTGATATGGTAGAACGTGCAATACGGCTTCCTCTGTTAGAAGCCATCTGCAGCCTGTCACTTGCAAAAGTTTATCCGGTGGATTGTGATGAACTTGTTTAGGTAATTTTCAGTGGGCTTTGCTTTAATACTGATACCTTGATGGAGCCCATACTGTACGTCTGAAGTTAACTTTTAGAGAGTTTCAGTGTTTATTTAATGGACATAAGTTAAGTGAACAAGCAATGTGACTGGTGTATTCTAAATATGTCTTCACAGAAAGATAACACAGACTTAGTTGCTATTGTGACCTCGGTCAAATATTGCTGGTATTGATCCATTAGAATATTGATGCAGCTTCGTAACGAATTACCCATGTAAGTTATGAGTTTGAAGCACGTAATTGCGTTTCAAGTAATTTAAGTGTACTTTCTGGGTGCTGTGTGCGAGTGGTACTTGAGTTAAATACTGCGATAGGAAAGCTTACGAACAATCGAATCAGAAACAAGTTACTGTGTAATAATATTACGAAATCCTACTACTGTCCCATAGATTGTCCAGTTAATCTTGTTGTTCATCAGTTTAACTTTGTCTGCAGCTCCTCGGAACCAAAGTATCAGAGTAGTTAATGCTCAGGTTCCAGATCGTTGTCAGCTACCTTGCTGCTGCAGTCAGTAAAGCACCTTCTTTTAGTGTCCAAGTATATTTGGCTTTGTCACGATTATGTCAGTTCGAGCTGATGGCCTTTAAGTGCGCAGATGTTACCCTCAATTAGATGTATTATTATTAGTACCAGATAAACATGTAAATTATCATTTGCAACTTCATCTCGTTATCCGTGAAGACTACGATGGGTCTAGTCGAATTGTCTCGTAATTGTTTGGGGTTGCTATACGAAGTACATATATATAATCTTGCAGCAGGCTATTATTTTCCTATGGATAGATGTCCTTCTTTCTTTCACTTATCGCTCCGGCGACTGCAATGATTATAAGATGTTTGTTCACAATCAGCATTGTTTGTGTTCACCTAATACGAAAGTCGTTCGTTCCTTGTAATTGTCCTACAACGTAAGGATAACTATAGCAGTAAACCCTGTAAACCGACCAGTGAAATTTGTCTTGTCTTAAAACAAGAATTAGTCACGCTACTGGAACTTGACACTTAATTATCTAGCAACTAATTGAAGACAATATGAATACGAATTCGTAACTATTTTGTACTACAGATGATCAATGGATGGTGTGTTTCAAATCACAGAATCCTTCCTACAGCTCATGGGGTAAATTCTACAAATCACAGTTTGTTTTAAATATATTCTTACCAAAGGTTGAACTGTCTGATAACCTTGTAATAGGAGAGTTGAATTTCGAAATATTGAGTTATATTTCTCGTGTCTCTTTCTCTGGAACTTTTACAAGGGAAGGAAGCTGTAACAGTCTTT
>VRMD01003721.1:0-10401 GCA_009872375.1 Sminthurides bifidus | reverse complement strand
ATTAAGAAAGTCAAATAAGAGAACACCCTCAGAGCTCATGTTTCACCTGGCGTCAAGCATTGTTGCATAAAGACCAACACGTCACACACGTGAACTAAGTTGGAGTTTAGCGATGGAACTTAAGCGCATTTTAGGTAATTAAATTGGAGTAGAAGCAACACGCCTGGAAAACGGGGCTACGTTGTGGCAATAGCGACGTATCGAAATTTTTCAATACTGGATTGTTTTGCATTAAGAAAAATCCTTAAGGAAATCGGCAGTTCTGCCAGGATTTGGACTATATTGTTTAATTTGTTAACAGTAGTACCCCATTCGTATCGTCATGTAAATTATGCATGCTATGACCATGTTTCATATTGACTAATCCTTAAATTCTAGGAAAATATCTGCAATTAAAAAGTCTATTGGCGAAAAGATTCAATAAACGTGGCAAATTTTTATGCAAATTAATCGTTTTTCGGTTTTATTTAAAAGCGGGAAATGTCATAATTTGAATTTTAAAGCGTTCATGTATGTAGGACTGCATTTGCTATATACTGCTGCCCCGCAGTAGAGTGTATCTTAAGTGTAGACCTCAGCTATTTCTAGGAAAATATCTGCAACTAAAAGTCTATGGGCGAAAAGATTTCAATAAACGTGGCAAATATTTATGCAAATTAATCGTTTTTCGGTTTTATTTAAAAGCGGGAAATGTCACAATTTGAATTTTAAAGCGTTCATGTATGTAGGACTGCATTTGCTATATATACTGCTGCCCCGCAGTAGAGTGTAGCTTAATGGTAGACCTCAGCTATATACTGCTAGAGTGCACGTACGGTGTTCGAGGTACATGGCTAACAAAACACACGGCTTACCGCAGTATGTACGCTAGTGTTTGTGAACGAGATTTGCAGCCGCAGTAGGTATACACTTGCGCTTTTAAATCAGTTGTTTGGGTTTTAGAGACAGGCAGCAGATATGTGTCGATCAGACGAGAGTAATGAATCGCAATGAGGATTTTGCGAGGTCGTGTGCGCTTAATTGTCAGAGAAATTGAACGTTGGTTCTGTTAATCGTCTAAATACAGTAAACTAATTGATTGTGCGTCTTGTAAACAGTTCAGCTGGAGAATTGCATACGTTTACAATTGCTGAAAGCTTTTTAAACTGGACCGGTAAGTCGACTGGATTTAACTTTGATTTAAGTCCAAAATTCCGTCATAAATTATAACTATTAATATTACTGGACTGCAGGTAAAGTTGCAGAGAAGTCTGAATGCAGGTAGTTCTTATAAAACGCTAAATGTGGAAAATGAGCATCAAGTGTGATGAAGATTGGCTGTTTCTAACTCAAGTATGGCAAAAAAAGTTGTTTTTAAAATATTGTATGAGAACGAGTCAGGAAATGTTGAAATTGAACCTCCTCGTCAGGTTAATAGAGACATTTTGTAACCAGAAACTAACAAAGACACATAGTATACCCTATATTTTGAATGTGGATTGATAAGGATTGGTATGATTGTTGTGAACCGGAGGTGACGAAATTGATAGGATGATAAATTTTGCTGATCAGTATTTGCTCATGTTCTTTCAGCATTGAAAATAAGGAAACAAAGATGATTAACCAGCAAGCGCTGGAATCTCTGTTCCTGGCAACCTACCTGGAAGATTACTTTGATTCTTGCGAGAATTTACCGGACGATGTTCAGAAACAAGCGACACGAATGAGAGAACTTGATGTGGAGTACCAAAGTATGTTTTTTTCAGTTATTCTGCTGCATTAAATAATGATGCTGGGCAGTATTTTGATACAGTTTTAGTAAATCTAAGAGCAACCCTTGCTTTCGCTATTTATTTTCAGAATTTCTTAAAGATGTTGAGCACCAATTGACATTATTGCTCGAAAGCCCAGATGTTCCAAATCCTGGAATATGGAAGCTAAAAATTCAGCACGCTTTAATGAGTGCGCAGGACAAGGGCGACGAAAAGCTTCAAATCACTCAGCAAATACAGGATTATATGGATAATAAAGTTCGACAGCTCGATTTAGATCTGAAAAATTTAGGTGAGTATTCATTTCAAATACAGATCAAGTTAATATTTGATTTATTTCTAGGGTAAAAATTGGTCTTTAAGTATAATCAATGGCTGTTATGTGTATCGCATACTTAACTTTAATTAATTGCCATTGCCTTAACGCAGGGTACGGTGGCAGAGAGGTGGAAAACGATAGTTCGGAACGACGCAAAAACTGCAGAAGCTTCTGAGGGTCGCCAGCCGGTAAAACGAGCTAGGCGAGCTCGGCATGTATTGAATACGTTGGTGCCGTCGTCATGGGGTCCTTCTTGTTTCGACCCAACTCTAATTGATGGCACAGGTATAGGCTTAGACAACGCTCAACATCCGGGTAGAACGTCTACACATGGTAACAATGCGCAAAACCCAGGAACTTCAGCTGAATCTAACTTGCCTGTCGAAATCAAGTGCTTCTGGTAGTATGGTTAGCTCTAGCGAAAGTGGAGTTGGATATAACAAATCTAGCGGGAATTCGAACAATCACGATGAAAGAAGCGGTTCTAATTCTGGTTATGGAGGAAGCACGTCTAATAATGCCGGTTCGGCGTCTAATACTCCGAAGAAACAGAGTCAACAGAAGAAAGAATCACAAGAAAAGAAACACAAAAAGCAGAAAAAGAGACAAAACGATAACTCTCCACCCAATATACCAATCGATCCCGACGAACCAACTTACTGTCTTTGTGATCAGGTATTAAGATGCTTACAACTTCTATTATATGATCATCAGATGGTACTTCTTCAATTGAAAATTTGACCTAATGTTTTTTTATCGATAGGTTTCATATGGTGAAATGATTGGTTGTGACAACGACTTGTGTCCGATTGAATGGTTCCATTTCTCATGTGTTCAACTGAACTCCAAGCCGAAAGGAAAATGGTACTGTCCCAAATGCAGGGGTGATAGGCCAAACGTTATGAAACCGAAACATATATTTTTGAAAGAGCTGGAAAAATATAACCGAGAAAAGGAAGAGAAGTCCTAAATGAAGGAGATAAACTGCATCTAAAGTGAGTTAAAAGGCATACAGCGTATGCCTCCCAACGATATTAAATAAGATAAGTTTTCAAAACCTACCAAGTTGTATTATGTCGAAATTGTGTTGTGTTTGACATGTGCTTCGTTTACAAGTAAGTTTAAAAACTTCGAAACTTCTTATTCCGTAGTGCTTTTAAAATTTAAAAGGGGAATCATGTGTTACTTTTAATAGCCAGCTATTTATTATTTATTGCCACTGTTTTAACTGTAATTTTGATAAATCATGCAGTTTCGCTGCGCAGCTCACAGAGGTTTTGCAGACGTCGATTACACCAGAGTTATTACGCTCTGCTGACTTTGACTATGAATGTGTCATTTAGAGGACTGTTTCATCTACCTGTTTAATTTGCAATTTTAGCAGTAATCGGTTATGGAAATCATGATTAATGCAAAATGTGACTTGCAAGATATGTTGCATGCAAACGTTGCTCTTTTCTTAATAAATGTAGATTATTGCTGACTATTGTCGAATCAGTATTGTGAGCGCCTGCAGCGCATTTGCCAGCAAAGACTTGTTATATTGTGAACAGGTAAAAGTCTGCCAGACGAACCTTTTAATCGAGAAATATGTTCCTCTAAATTGAACACACGCTGAACCTTGACCTTTTAGAGAAATGCACGTTCCCTAACGAAGTTCATTAACATCTGTTCCTCTTGTCTCACCTGTTCAAAGTCGGTAAGTCATGAAGCTTTCCACAAACTGTTCTACATTTCCTACTCTCAGCATATACAATAAAGAGCCCTATTCAATTTCATATTAGCGCAAAATTGTTAGATTATATTCAAAATCAATTATCCCGTGTTCGTCTTTTAAAAATGCAATTGTTATTCAAACAGATCTAAACTCAGCTTCGTAGCTACCAACGAATCAGTTCTAGCAGGAAGATCTCAAGTAAACATCCACATGGAAGGAAAAAGCCTTTGAGCGCATGCATCCAGTAATCCAGTACCAGCTCTCCTGTCTGTCCCTCATCACATTCCAAGAGGATGTAATGTAATCCCAGATGTGCTGTGGTAAGTTCAAGCGCTGGAAGATGCTCTGGTGTCGCACACGAGCATGTGTATGCGTAATATTACGAAACGAAATCAGCTGTGAGAGCAGCGATATCAGCTGCTGTCGAAGATGCACCTGCTCCTCAGATTCCATTGTCAGGATAAGAAGTGGACTTTTGTGATAAATGTAAAAGCAGACGCAGACGATGCGTTCACGATCTCTTAAAATCTTCGCACCATTCAGTCAAAACTTACCCATGTCGTAAACACCAAGGACGAAACCAGGATCGAGGTTAACTCGAGCCAGAATCTGTAAAATGTCACTCAAAGATTTTATAAATTACCATGTGGTGCCACCGATTTTCCTCGTGTTTTTCACAGCAGCGGCACAATATTTGGCCGCGGCAGGAAACCCAGTCAAGCCATTTGAAACTTCCTACATCTTTGGCAATGCCTTTGCGTGGAAAGCCATTGCGTCCATGTTCGCTTGGGCCTTCCTCTGGCTGTGGGTCCCGTCGAAAAAGTTTAATGGACCAACTACATCCTTCGGTTTAACACCCGTGTATCAGGTGAGCAAGACTTAATGTTCATATCGTGTTGAAGAACCGTCATCACAAAATCGATGGAGTGCTTCTTCTACAACATTTGAAAATACTAACAATGCACTGTGCCCTCATGACCTGTGTACATGTTTCAGGCTAATGGCGAACTTTACTACTTTGCATCAGTGGGGACACTATTGGCTCTATTGACGGTGAAACCTGCCCTGAGTGTCGCCATCTACGAAAACATGGGAGCTATTCTCGGCGGTTTGAACGTTGTAGCTTTGTCACTCTGCTTATACTTGCTGGTAAAGGGAAAGCTGGAGACCAATTCCAAGGACCCGTACTTGAAATCTTCGGTGAGTGAAGCACAAGCCATTTTTATTTGGGTTGGAGAAAAGTGATTCTTCACACCTCATGCCTCATAATTTATTCAAGTATCGAAACTTTTACGGCTTAAGCCGCACTCATTCTTCCCATAAGATGGATGAGTACTACAAGTACAGACTTACAAACCAGAAATCGTGCTTGCACACTTTTCCTCGTTCCCCGCGTATGATGGACTGCAGTTCAAAAATGAGTATCTACAAAACAAATAGTTTAGTTTGCATTTACTCAGTTGGGACAGACATGTGTTATCTTTAAAAGTCTGCGCTCATAAAACGGAAGGATGGAGGTGAAGGTCAACTAATGTGTTAATGTTAGAGGAGGCATTAAAAGGCGTGTGGAGGCGTAAACTTACAACGACCAGCACCTCGGCCGCTATCACTGAAGAAAGCCAGATGTCGACAGCGATGGTGATTTTGCCATGGTTTTCGTAAACCGGAGATAGGACGGCAATGGCCACGGCGAAAAATAAAATCGCAAGGGCTGCCGATACGTAAATCATCTTCTTCGTAACGGAAATCTTTTGGAAAAGGGAGCAAACGAAAGTACTAGCGATTACTATCCACGAAATCTGCTCGTTAGTAATGTTCATACAATCCCTGGACACGACAATTCACCTCCTGTTACCAGCCCATTCCGGTTCTAGCCTATTCTCTTTGGGAAGGAAATACGTAAATAAGAAGGTATAAAAACTCAGTCGTGAAAAGTAGATAAGGTATTATAGTACAGCATAAAGGAGGGAATTTGCGAGACGCGGACCTACACAGTTTTGCCGTAAAAGTACAGCATGAGAAGGAGCCGGAAGGAAACAACTCCGTTAGGATTATTCAAGACCTGAGTGAGTGCAATTTGACGACTAAAGCTGCTTCCGAACGGCATGAATAACAGTAAAATGTGTACTAGACTCTCAGTTCAAGGATTTACAACATGAACATGTTGTCCTGGTATGTTGAAATTCGCAGAACCAGACTTACATTCACGGCGACCACGTACAGCGTTAAAAATAACATGGTGGGAGGCAGCAACCAGGAAACCTTGGATATGATATTTGTTCCATGCATAGCTCCAATTGATGCTAGCGTGTAGCCGTAGGTGAAAGTCTGAAAATGTTTGAATGGACACACAAAACAGGGTATAAAGTATAAAATAGAGACTATTGTGAAAGCAAGTTGGGTAAATCTTGTATTGCTTTTAGGGAAAGGAAATCTTGGGAGTGAAAACTAGTGAGACCATTGCATTGACGTAAGCACGCCATGTATAAAATATTGCTGAAAGCAATCAAATGCCTTACGTACACAGTAGACATTGCTACATTTAGTCAAGAGACTTACCACGAGAAGAAGGAGGATAAAGTAATGCACGGGAGCCAGGTTGCGAAGAGGCGAGCATAATCGAATGGCTGTCACGAGGATTGATCCAAAGCCACTAAAATTGATCCGGAAATTGAATTTTTGAGCATGTTTTTTTTTAAGATTGAGATGAAATCATGTTTGATAGGAAGCTGCCTCGCTTCAAAACCGATGGCTCGCTGTGCTGAAAAAACTTGTGAGGGCTGCCGTAGATTCTGTTATTCAATTGAAGACGAGAGTCTACGTGAAGCTGTGAGAGAGAGAGCACTACAAGTGGAAAACTCACAGCGGTATTGCGATCCAATATCTGTGATTCTCCGCCAGGAATTTGTGAAGGTCCCTGTGAGGGGCAAATGATTCTATTACGGGAGAACGGTCCGACATTCCACCTTGCCATCCACCCCAATGAGTTACTACATATTAGGAATTTCTTCCGGTTCGGCATCTCTTCCTCCTGTAACTTACGGATTAGCGGTGCTGGTCTCCACGAAGATTGCAATGAATAATGTTTGTAGGCTTTTTATTAGCATGACAATGCAGAAAAAATTCTTCTCGTCCTCTGCAGTGCGGATCTCCCTCTTCCCAGATTTGCAACAAAAGCCAAAGAACCTCTGGGCTGAAGGTAGCAAGTTGCCCTAATTGTAGAGCAGATGATGGCTGTCAATTCCCCGAGATTAAAGGACAGGGCAGGGTCACAGAGGCCAGAGTAACTGAGCTCGGAATGTAGCCAATTTCTCTTTGGAGTCTACTCACCTGAAAAAACCCAAGTTGTAGAGTCTCAGAAGATGATTGTCGAATGGTCCGTTCCTTGGATTTTGAAACGCGAGCTTTTGATGTGGCTCGGTCAGGCTGAACCCCATGCTTGGGATTAGGATAGGAAGATATTGCTTCCTCGCTGCTGTCAGGCGCCAAAAGGAGCCACGAAGGCCCTGTGACTAATAAGCTAGATGAGTTGAGCGACCTCGTTGGAGCGGATCTACTTCGGACACTTGATTGCGATAGGATTTGGCGCTGTCTCCCTAAGTGGCACGTTGAAGAGGTTGACAGCCCGGTTCTAGAACGGCTGCTAAAAGCCTGCTCTACGTTAACGGCTTCGTCGGAGCTTCTGAACGTAACCACCGGTTGGTATTGTCGTGAAGGTTTTCTCTCACAGTCAGACTCCATTAGAGGTGGCAATAAGCTCGAAGGGCATGGTCCAAATCATAATTGACACTGCAAACCAAGTGATTGAACCAATTGTTGATAGTGGTAGACACGAATGTGAGAATTTCCCGCACAAAGAAATCAAATGTTGACTCGAATAGCCTGTTCAGCTCGAGGTTTCTAAGCAAACGGTGCAAGTAGGGGGTGAGGGGAAGAAAATAAGCACGTAGTCACACGTACTTCTAAAACCCGGTTGACTTTCTCTTTTGCTTCAGAAATTCCCAGTCCTACACGAGTTTTACCGAGGCATGGAACTCCATCCCCGTCTCCTTGGAGTGGATATCAAGCAACTGACCAACTGTCGCGTAGGTATGATGATGTGGCAGCTGCTAATCATAATATACTTTGTGGCCGCGTGTCAACTCCGAGGATTGGACTGGGGACACCTTGTGAACGTTTCCCTGCAAACGATTTACATTTACAAGTTTTATCGCTGGGAAACGGGCTATTTCAACACCTTGGACATAACGCTGGACCGGGCTGGCTACTACATTTGCTGGGGATGCCTTGTTTGGATTCCATCTCTTTTACACGTTCAGCTCCTACTTTTTCGTTTACCACAGTCCTCATCGCAGTTTCCTCAGCGCTGCTGTCATCTTCCTGATTGGCATCGGGTGTATCTACTTTAATTACGATGTGGACAGACAGAAGGAGCTTTTCCGAACATCGAATGGGAAAACTGTCAAGGTATGCTTGTAAAAGGCCAGAATCAGAGCCAAATAGTATGTTATGACAACGAGTTGAAGTATCGTTTGGTATCATCGCCCATCACTCATTTTAGTGATACTTGGTGAAACCAAAAGTAATGAATGTATACTGGTGGCGCAACGGAGGAAATTAGTGACTTCTATATGTCCAAATGTTTGAAAACATGGGAGAAGTTGGATAGAGACGTGACTCTTTTCAAGTCGGATTTCTAAACAAACCAGTGTTTGCTTTCAGATTTGGGGAAAACCTGCCCAAGGCCTGAAGGTTACTTACACGGATGCAAAGGGCCAAAAGAAGCAAAGCGAACTCATGACCTCTGGCTGGTGGGGAGTAGCGAGGAAAATCAATTACACGTTCGAATTATCTGCAGCTTTCGTCTGGTGCTCGCCGGCATTGTTCCAGTATGGCGTATGGCCCTTCCTCTATTACGTATTCTTGATCATCCTTCTCGTCCACAGAGTGATTCGGGACGAGGAGAAGTGCCAAGACAAGTATGGAAAAGGCTGGAACGAGTACTGCAAGAAGGTTCCCTACAGGATGATACCGTACGTGTTTTAATTGAGGTGACAGCTTTTGACTTTTAATCATGTAAAGGGAAACTGACTCTGTGATATGGTTGTAGTGCAATAAAAGTCTTGTACAAAATTCTAACAGAAGTTAGACCATGAACTTGCTTTTCAATCAGCAGAAAGAGGGTCTGATGTTTGCTTTTAGTGTAAAAGTCTTTAGCAACTTCAAACAGATCATTAATTCTCCGTCCTGCTTTGAGCGCTGTCATAACGAGCTTGAATCTGAGCACAAACATGTCTCTTTTCGGTTCCACGAGATTATTCCGCTGAAAGAGGATTCGCGATTCACACCCTTTTCCGTATGCATTGCAAGCCTTGCCTTGAGGGAGGATGTACAACCCTCGGCTCTTTTGCACGGTATCCTCCATGCTCATGTGACAATGATGACATTTCGGAAACCGTTCATGCTTATCTTGCGGTGATGGGAAAAATTGGTAATTGGTAGTTGACATACAGCAAAAACGACAAAGCTGACTTTACTGGGTTATGTAAGAACCGTTTCTCGGTAGTGTATTGAACCTGTCCCGATTTCCCATCGAGGCTATCACCGGTTGATCGAGCCGCAACTACAAGAATTAGTCCATTACGTGGTATAAATATATATGCTCCATATTCTAAACACTGTGGCTATGGCCTTTACCAGAAGAGCATTTAATTTCCAAATACACAAGATTGGAGAAGGTCTGAAAGGTCAAAAGAAGTACATTTCCGCCGCACCATTGCAGTACAGATTTGCTTTTGAAGCACTGAATGATAACGCTAATTAATTCATACCGTTTGATCAAATAAACCAGGGGCGTTGTGTTGTTAGACAGCAACTAATGTACATGAGGATAAATAAACTATGTATGGACTGCTTGTTTAAGCAATGCTGTTACAAGACTGACTCTTGTACCTTATGGACGTAACCTTGACTTTATGACAGGAAGCAGAGTGCGCGGATTTTGTTGCTAACGCCGATACGCCTCATTAGAGGAACTGATGTCAGCCAAGCCATGTTTCGGTCGCGATCCCCAAAGAATGATGAAGGAACCGCAGTTTTCCGCTCTTTTTAGCACAATTTTCACGCTTCTCCTCCACTTTTGAACAAAGCTTCCTGTCGAATCTTATCCCAGGTATGGTGTTTACGGTGATGATTCAATCTGCAAGCGGACTTTGACGCGAGGAGAAAGAGGCACTTTGCTCATGTACATAACGTTACTCCTGTTCTATGCATGAGCTAATTTAAATTCAAATATTAACCTCAACTACGAATTGTATTTTCCTTTCATGCAGTGTTTAGTTTTCGCCACAACAAAGCCACCTCAGCTTACACAAGCTACCTGGTTGTAAACTAATTGCCACTGTTTCAACACACTGGCCTATGTCTGCAACTTTAAGGTCATGACTACCGATACGGACAAATGTACTTCTTTTTGGCGTGTGATCAGCATGACACGAGCTCTATGCCAGCGACAGCGAAGACCTCGGAATACCGCAACACACATTTGTTATTCTGCAAAAACATCTGGAGCACGACGTCCAGCTGGAGTTGGATTGATGTAAGCCCTGACTGTC
>VRMD01003720.1:0-10401 GCA_009872375.1 Sminthurides bifidus | reverse complement strand
TCCCTGACAAAGCAAAGGGCAAAAAGAGCAAAGCTGTGGCCAAATCTGGAAGTTCCAAGTGGCAGTGGAACATTATGTTGAGCATTGGGGTTGAGGAAAATGAGATCGCCAAGTTCGCTGATGCTAGTCACTGGCTGCAGTATTTTCCACCCTTGTGTGTCCAAGATTTGAAGCGCATGGGGATTGCCGTAAGTTAATTTAATATCCGTGGTGTGGAAGCATTTCAAACGAGTGAAGCAAGTCGACCTGGAGAGGGCTGTACTGATAAGTTTGAACAATTTGGCATTTTAGGTTGATTGGAGAAGATCGTTTATCACCACTGATGCTAACCCTTACTACGATAGCTTTGTGAGATGGCAATTCAATAAGCTAAAGGCCAGAAATAAGATTCAGTTTGGCAAGAGGTATACGATATTCAGTCCCAAGGATAACCAACCGTGTATGGACCACGACCGGGCTAGTGGGGAAGGAGTGGGCCCGCAGGAATACACCCTGATTTTAATGAAAATACAGAAACCTTATCCGAAAGTAATTTCGAAGCTAGAGAAGAAGCAAGTATCTTTGGTCTGTGGTACTTTACGACCGGAAACTATGTAAGACTTCATTTTGTGTTGCAAAAGCTTTGGAAAATTGTGGTAAGATGCGATAGGTTTCATGAAACAATGAATGTAATTTCTGATTACAGGTATGGGCAAACTAATTGTTGGCTACATCCAGATATTGAGTACGTGGTTGTTGAAACTGTGAAGCATGGAGTGTTTGTGTGTACCAAGAGATGTGCGAGAAACCTTGCCTACCAAGGGTTCTTCAAAGAGCAGAATAAATACCAAGAACTAATGAAAGTTCGCGGTTCTGAATTGCTGGGATGTGCACTGAAAGCTCCGTTGACCAAATATGAGAAGATTTACGCTTTGCCAATGCTGACTATCAAGGAAAATAAAGGTACAGGAATTGTGACGTCCGTCCCATCTGATTCGCCGGACGATTTCGCTGCACTGAACGACTTGAAAAATAAAGCAGCTCTTCGTGATAAGTATGGTATATCGGAAGACAAAGTTTTGCCTTATGACCCGGTATGTGAAACTTTAATCTTTTTTTCTCCATTTTGGTAGATCTTTTTGGCGCAGATCCATTTATAGTTATTAAATTTTCGGTATTTTGTAGGTGCCTATCATCGAAATACCTGGCATTGGCGATTTGTCCGCTCCGGCAGTCTGTGCGCAGCTGAAGATTGTGAGCCAAAATGATGCTGAGAAACTGAGAGAGGCGAAAGAGATGATTTATTTGAAAGCCTTTTATGAGGGTATCATGCTGGTAGGAGAGCATAAAGGGAAAAAAGTTCAAGATGTGAAAAAAGATATCCAGAAACAATTAATTGACAACGGAAGTGCCGTTATTTATATGGAACCAGAAAAAGAAATTATTTCTAGGTACAGTCAGTTAGTCGTTAGAACAAATTCATTGTAAATGAAATCACATTTTATTGGAATTTGCCTTGAACCGGATTTGCAGGAGCGGCGATGAGTGTGTGGTAGCGTTATGTGACCAGTGGTACCTGGATTATGGAAATGAAGATTGGAAGAACCAAGCTAGGAAGGCTCTACAATCCATGAATGTTTACCACGACGAAGTGCGGAAAAATTTTGAGGCAACTCTCGATTGGATCCAAGAACACGCTTGTTCTAGAACTTACGGCTTGGGAACTAAATTACCTTGGGATCAAATGTGGCTTATTGAGTCCCTGTCTGATTCCACTATTTATATGGCCTTCTATACCGTGAAGCACCTGCTGCAAGGAAGCGAATTACTTAAGCACAGTGGACCAATTAAGTAAGTAATCAGTTTATTCCCAGAGCAAAATTTTTATCAAGTATGAAAATCAATCAATTTTTGATCATATTATTATAGGCCTGAGCTGCTAACAGATGATGCATGGGATTATATATTTTTCCTGAACACCCCGTATCCAAAAAATTGTGGGATACCTGAAAAAGAACTTGAAAAAGTTCGTAGGGAATTCCAATATTGGTATCCGGTAGATTTACGGGTTTCAGGAAAAGACCTCGTCCCAAATCATTTGACATATTATATTTACAACCACATTGCTATGTGGCCAGAGGAGCCTGGAAAGTGGCCAGTGGGAATTAGAGCTAATGGGCATTTGCTACTAAATTCAGAAAAGGTGAGGTTCAAAAATTTAATATCAGTTTGATTACGGGTGGTCCAATATGTTCTTGCTGCTCATGTTAGTGTAGATCAGAATCAATGAAATGGCAGATCTGTAGTTCAAGTAATTGCAATTTTCTTCTTCATTCAACAGATGTCCAAATCTACGGGCAACTTTATGACATTGTACGAAGCCATAGATAATTTCGGTGCCGATGCCATGCGCTTCACGCTTGCTGATTCCGGTGATTCAATTGAAGATGCTAATTTTGTGGTGTCGGTTGCGGAATCTGCCATTTTGAGGCTGTATGCATTCGTTGAATGGGCGAAGGAAACTGTGAAGAGCATTCAGTCCTATCGAGCCGAGCAAGAGATACAAGGATACGATTTTCAAGATGGCTTCATTCTCAAGTAAGGCTGATTGGAAATTTAGAGCTGAATCACGAAGACAGTTGATACAATACAAAGGAAAAATTCCTATTGGCTTATGTATGACATGATACAATTACAGCCAAATGTGCCACCTCCTTTCGTCAACAAGAAAAGCATATCAGCAGATGTTATTTAAGGAAGGCTTGAAATCTGGTTTTTTCGAGATGCAATCTGCTCGGGATTCTTACAGAGAATTGGTTGGAGGTGAAAACAATATGCGAAGAGACATCGTCCTTATATTCATCGAATACCAAATCATCACATTGTTGCCAATTTGTCCTCATATTGGCCAGTACGTCTGGACAAACATATTGGGGAAAGTAAGAATTTGAAACCTCGGGCTGCTTCTACTCTCAAACTTAACTTTATCCTCTTTTGTCGGGATTGTCTATCAAAAGTGTTTTTTTCCAGAAATCGACAATTGATAAGATCAGATGGCCTGAAACTCCTCCAGCGGTGGATATCATTGTTCAAGCAGTAGATTATTTATTTGAAACGGTGCACAAATTTCGTCAACGTTTGAAAGACCTCGTTCAGGCTGGTTCTAAGGGAGGCAAAAATGCTAAAGATACTTCTAAGAAGCCGCCCACTCAAGGGACTGTGTATGTAGCTGATTCTTTTCCTTTGTGGCAAGCGATTATTTTGGAACATCTATCAACCAAGTACCACGAAACCAAAACACTTCCGGATAATAAACAATTAGCCGCAGATTTTGGAAAAATGTCCGACTTAAAGAAGTATCAAAAGCGAGTAATGCCGTTCGTGCAAATGATCAAGGAAAGAATTGAAGATGTGGGGGCTGATCAAGCCTTACAGCTTACTTGTCAGTTCAATGAAGTCGATGTGTTACAGAAGAATTTAAGCTACATCTGCTCGTCACTGGAGGTAAGAAGCAGTCATGATGTCGATATAGGTGCAAGTCTGACTGCACAAATAAAATGCTAGCAGTATTTTGAAATCAATGGTGTCGCGGTCGGTAAGCCTGATTCATGTTTGTTTGTTCTGTATTGATTTTATAGCTGGATCAACTTGTTATTACATCTGCTCAAGATTCCAATGACGATAAAATTAAGGAAGAATGCTGTCCAGGCAAGCCTATAATTGTATTCAGTTAACGCTCCAAGTGTCGATGTCAGTGTTCTGAATCATCAACCAGGGTCAGGACACTTTTCTTGGAAACTGCCCGTTTGTGAAGGAGATAGCGTCGAACGCCTGAAGTCAAAAATGCATAAGGAAAGATATATTAAAGGTAACAGCCATTCAACTATTCTGTCCCTATTTGTTTTATGCCAGCCTTGACATGAAGCGTACTGAAGAAGACTAGGGATAAGTAGCTTGATCTTCTCAAATTTTTTGCAGATATCTCAAAGGTCAGCATTTACCGATATGAGGATCCTGAATTGAATTCCAGAAAAATTCCAACCCTTGATATTTATTCGTCTGGTATGTTGAAGTTGCTCGAAGACAGCGCCAAGTTTTCAATCAATACAGTTTCTGGTGTAATAACTGTTAGTTATACCGAAAAGGGAAAGTCGGTAACAACCGCCATTGGTTCCCAGCTAGCGTATGCTGTTAATGTTTAACCGCCTGGAGCGAAAGATGTCCAAGAAATTGAGCACCGAGCGAATAAAAAATAAAACTTGCGCTTTTATTCCGTGTATGAGTTTTACATAAGCTTACGTAGAATTATCGTCAGGTTCCGAATCATCCGACCCACTACTATCAATTACTTCCAACTTGCGTTTTTTCGCGTTGGTTTCATCTTTAATTTTTCTCTCTGCTTCCGCTTCTTCTACTGCGGCTTCATTAGTTCGCACTGTAGCTTGGACTTGAGTCAATATCTTCAAAACGGCTTCCTCTGTGAGTTAGGGCAAATCAAAAAAGTCAAATTACAATCAGTATGACTTACTAAGCAAGGCAAATCCTCTACAGATGAAATACTGACCGTCTACTTTGAATTCATTAAGTTGTTTGTGAATGGCATCTTCAATTTTCTTTAAAAAAGGTATTTGTCTCGGTGTTAACAATTGTAATGGCGAATCCGACTTTGCTTATAGCACGTGCAGTTCTCCCTATCCTATGGACGTAATCTTGTGGAAACGGAACGTCATGGTTGATGACACAATCAACAATAGGAATATCGAGTCCTAAAGATATGGGGCAATGTGAAATACATTCATCAGACTGATACTACATGATTGAGTTGTATAGTATTGGATAATGCGTACCTCGACCAGCGACATTCGTTGCAACTAGAATAGAAACCCGTTTGGATTTAAACTGGACCAGCGCAGCATTTCTTTCTCTTTGCAAAAGATGGGAATGCAAAGCAACATTTGGAAACTCAAGATCAGTGAGAACTTTTGATATTAATTTACATGACCTGCGCAATAAAACACAATAGAATTAGAGCTGAAATCAGGATCATCGACCTTTAACAGCACCAGAATGAACTTACTTGCAAGTAGCTGTAAAAATAATAGTAGATCGACAGATTTCTGGGAATTCATTATCACGAATCATTCGTAGAACCTCCACCAAATACCCCTCTCTGAAATCTGGAGGAGAAATGACGTAATGATCTAATACACGTTCGTTCAATTTGATCTCAGTAGCCAAGGTATCCGGCGGAATTTCAGGATAGATAAATGTCTGTTGGGCAATGCAGTATACATCAATTAATAAGGCTTGACTTTCAGGCCCTAAAGCGTGTCGTCACACGTCGTCGTCACAGCACTAAAAATATTACTTACCTTGGATTTCCCAAAGCTATTTACTAAGATTTGTAGTTCTTCAGAGCATGTTGCACTAAAAAATAACGTTTGCTTTCTAGCTTTAACCATTTGAATAATAGGATGCAAGTCGTCATCAAACTTGCCACTACACAGCAGATCTGCCTCATCTATCACTAGGTACTTGACGTTTTTAAATAACTCGGTGTTGCCTTCTGTTTTCGATAAATCAGCTAGTCTGCAAGTCGAAAGAAGTAAAGCACGATTAGCATGTATTTGAATTCCAAGTGTCACAAAAATTTTATTTCTTTGCCCTATTGTTGAACGCAAGGCGATATTAATAATAAATAAATATACCTTCCAGGCGTCGCTACGACAAAATGAGGCCGGCGCTGCAGTTCTAAAGCTTGAGTTTGGAAATCAGCCCCACCAATTATCAAGCAGACTTTCAGATTACTTCCACCTAGTACTTCAAACTGTTCTTTAATTTGAAGAGCCAGCTCTCTGGTCGGGGACAATACCACTCCGAAAATTCCGTAAGGATCCTGGCTCCATTGTTGCACCATGGGTAAGGCAAACGTCAAAGTTTTACCACTACCAGTCGGGGCAATCGCTAGAACATTTTGACCAGAAAGGATCTTGGGGATACAGTTCTTTTGCACATCTGTCGGTAGTTGTAACCCTACAAAAGCATCACAACATCATAGATTGGCTATTATGAAAAACAAAGTCGAAGCTGTCACTTAACTGTAATGCGAAAGATAACAGTGTCACCGTGAATAGGACGAAATGAAAACTTACCAACTGTCTTTAGATGCTGACACAGTTTGTCGTTAATGCCAATTGATCGGAACCCCGAATCTGAACGTGCAGTCTGCATTTTCAAGTGAAACAAACTGCAACAATTATGTCCGAAAACACAGTGTAGCAGTCAGAGCAAACGTAAAACGTTATAAATTATTAACCACAAATGAGGCACGAAACCAATTGATGACTTTCGAAGAGCTTATTTAACAATTTCATCTATGCGAGCACAGGGAAAGATAACTGTCACTATAAATAAAATTTAACCATCTCCTAAATCCGCACTAGCTGATCTAGTGCATAAAGTTGTAAGAAGTTCATGTCGCTTAATTTTAATTGTGATGACATTTTCTTCATTGTGACAAAATAGTGAATACATATTCCATGTGCATAATGCGGTTTATTTTATGTTGCGGCCTCGAGCACGTGGATTTCTTTTTTTAAATTACAGCGGATTCACGGCTTGTAAAGTTGCACGTTAGATGACTCGCCCTTGGTGAAGCAGCATAATGATCTTCGTGTTGAATGCTGTGGAGTATCATCATAGTGCCTCTTTCTTGGCTCTAGACTCTGCGGAGCTTATGGTAGTGGCGCCACCTGAAGGTTCGTTCTGGGCAACAAGATTGCCAGCTTCAGTGTGCATGCTGTCCAGTTCATTCCATCCGGCGTTTGCTGCGGTCGGTACTGTGCAGTGTTAAATCTGAAAATTAACCAATTTGCAATTAAAAATTACTCAAAATGCAGAAGGAAGCACCGATTCAATCCGTGCAAGTTTTCGGAAGAAAGGTAAGCAACCGAGTATTGAAAATTCAAATAGCTACTAGTAGATTTAAAAGGTTAATTATTTCAAACTTGGGGAGCCTAAGCTTCTTGAAAAGATTCAAGTTCCCGTGAGTTGTGAACGCACTTGTCGTTTTGAAAATTTTTTGATATAATTCTGCCACCCTTTTCTGTGCGGTACATAATCTTGGAGGAATTAAATCCGGCTTTGATAGCTAGAAACTGATGAAAAGAGCTAGTGCTGGCTTGTAGTCATTAATGATACGCTACGGACAAAGTCTTGATTTAAGTTTGCTTATACATAAGTCTTAACGTAATTGATCACTTTTCAGAAAACTGCAACGGCTGTAGCCTACTGCAGAAATGGTGGCAAGAGCGGCGGTGGATTGTTGAAGGTTAACGGACGTCCTCTTGAACTGGTGGAACCTAGAATCCTTCAATGCAAATTGATGGAGCCTATTCTTCTTTTAGGAAAGGTACTTCTATTCCAGCTGCTTCGACTAGTTAAATCACTCGCAAAGAGACATCTTGATCCGAGAGTTAATTAGCCTAAATGCATATCTTTGGTTGAGCTCTGTTTAATTTTTTTTATGTTGTAGGAACGGTTCGCCAATGTTGACATCCGAGTCCGTGTTAAGGGTGGTGGTCACGTCGCCCAAATTTATGCTATTCGTCAAGCCATTTCCAAGGCCTTAGTGGCTTACTATCAGAAATGTAAGTGAATTGTACGATTAAGAAAGACGTGAAAAATTTCTATGGTGGAGTAAGCAATGGGTCATGTTCAGTTTTTGATACTCAGATGTTGTATCTGCGGTCAATAATTGTGCTGAATACTGTAAAATTTATGCTCCTCGTTTTTGTTCTTATAGATGTTGACGAGGCTTCTAAGACAGAAATCAAGGATATCCTGACACAGTATGATAGGAGTTTGTTGGTTGCTGATCCTCGAAGATGCGAGCCCAAGAAATTCGGTGGTCCAGGAGCCAGAGCCCGCTACCAGAAATCATACCGTTAACACCCTGTTTCTATACATTTTTATGTAAGGTGATCCATTCACAATGGGGGCTTCGCTCTCAGACAAATAAATGATTTCTGATATCGGATGTGACCGTGCTCCTTTTGTTTTAGTGGTAACCGTCTTCGCGGTCATCTTTTGACGTTCTAGTAATTTGATTACAATGGTAGGAGTAGCATCAGTATGGAGTATTTTTACATCAGGAATGCTGAGGCTACGAACTGTGTATAGCACACCAAAATGTAAAGTTAGGCAATGTTTTGATTGGAGTATCAATACGGTACTCTAAATTGGCCCAAAGACAGAAGATGGACCTTTGAGATCCAAGTATGGACTCGGTAGGGCCCAGCAAATAGATTGTTAAATCCACGGAAATATCTGTTTGCGAAAGCCTACTGCATTATGTCATACCAAGACTCTGAAGCCAAGATTTTGCCTGTCTCTACGAATGAAACGTAGTTACTTGTTTATGCAATTCTCAAGTTCTACCAGAATACTATCCCAATGTAATTCAGCCACTGCAACCAGTATGACAGCAACCTTCCCTTTTGAGTAATGCAACCGATGATACCGACCGAATACCAGAATTCGTGGGCAAGTGTTAGGTAACATACGTGGGAAAAAATTCGTGGAAATTTGACACCGACCTTGAGAAACTGTTCGGTTCTGAAACAAGCGGAAGTTAGAAATACTTTGTGAGTGCTCATTGCGCTCATGACTACATCAATGCATGCAATTCATGGCGAGTCCATTAATTGCTAAAGCCCCAGCTGACCATTTTCATTCCACTAGAATGAATGAAGCCGCATTTTACACGGATTCAATCGCACTAGTCAAATCTCATGCACCGCAGAGCCCTAAGCTAATTTGAATTGCATTGCTAGAATTTTTTTCCAAGTTTCTGGGGAACACAATAGGAAGCAAAAAAATAATGTAGTTCCAGAAAGGGAGATGCGGAGTAGAATGGAATGAAATTGTGCATCTCCAGTCAGAATATAAGGCAGCGGGAACAGGTAGGCAGGGTAATTGAAACATGTTGACAAGAAAGCAATTTATTTATTGATGTAGTCGGAGATCCGGAACCAGGTACTGGCAAAAGAGATTGAAATGGTTTTGGATCTGGAATTTTTTAAATTGGATCGAAAGGTATAGAGGTTTCCTACCTGTCTTCATTAGATGTTTCAGGAGGGATTTTCCTTTCGATCTCTGCCGCAAGTAGTCCGTGCGGGAGAGTGGGACTTGCGAGACCCCTGTTTAATGGAGCATACAGATGGTTTGCGAAAATTGATGTGATACCTTGTAAAAACTAATGAAGATGCAAAGGAACTTATTCTGAGAGATCTTTTTACTCAGTTTTGAAGGAGGGAAGATGAGCTTGCGGCCGAGATGCTCGGATACGAAATTCATTAGGAACGTTATGTCAGGGAGGGATGGAAGGGAAGACTTGTGGGACTTTTTAACAAGGTATATTCACATAATCTTGGCGTGCATCAGTACACTTGTGCATGTTCATTTACGGAATTGCTCACTACTAGTACACATAATTTCACATGTTGTACCAGCTTGATTAGCACAAGGACCTGAGACAACCGGAGCCAGAAGTTGGAAGGAAGGAAGAAAAAGGAGATTTTTGTAGAGTTGTACAAAGATGTGTCTCGATGAGAAAGAGCATGAACCGATTAGGATGAGCAGAAAATATAATATAATTGAGTTGCGTTCATAGAATCCCCTCGCATTCTTTGCACAGCATCTGACTCATTGACAACGCGAGAAAGATTTCCGAGCGGAAGATCAAGGGAAGACGCAAGAGGCGAAAGAGCTCGAGCGAGAAGGACATTGGGAGAGAGAGACAAGAGGCATTTGCGGCATCAGGATCAAGCTAATCGTGCTGGTGAATAAGGGAACGTTGCCTAGCCTACCGCCTGCCAATACAGAAATATTTGCATAAACCTGTGTGTGCAGTGCAACTACAATTCACACAGGAGGTGTTACACCTTGAGCACCGCTTCAGGATCAAGGCTCATTATTTCACACGAACGTAATACTTACGACTTTGCTCTTTTTTACCCGCAACTTCGCAATTATAATAAAAACAAAAGTTGCCGCAGTCAATAATCCAGTCCACAACCTTTGTGTCCCGTTCCCACAATTGTTATGCAAAGGAGACATCGAGAGGGAAACTTCATTGAGCAAGACAGTTTGCAAGAAGCGGTTCAAGGATGCGGATTTTCCTTCCCTGTGAAATCCTTCTAGACTTTTAATTAGGGATCCAAGCTTTGTGAACCAGCAAGCCATAGCTCGGTCGCCTTGGACCGAGATCAATCCGAGGGGTCTTAGAGGTCGATTTGCCCCATTGCACATTCACACCCGTCCTGCACCTCTATAATCCTTACGTAGAATCATTCGAATCGTCGTCATCCCGCCAGTGATTGATTCCACATCGAACTGAGACCATACCATTGATCACCGACC